>CM046377.1:41464252-41489252 GCA_025413485.1 Ficus microcarpa | reverse complement strand
GAATGATGAAGCTTGTGGCATGAAAGTCTAGTTTTGTAGTACAAATTGTTATCTTTTTTGAGAATGATGATTTTTCTATTTTCAATTTGTTTTTAGTACGCATGTTGATGGTAATCCGATGAATATCTTGATTTACCATTTAAAAAAAAAAAAAAAAAGAGGAGAGAGAGAGAGATTTACGAGTCTCATGGAATTTAGATTAAGGTAATGCAAGTACGGTGGTAACGTAAAGTTGGATTAGCCAATCTCTTTTCTGATTTGGAAAGGACTTTTGTACGAGATGTCGTGTCTGTGTGTTTTTCTTTGTGGTCCTTTGTTCCACTTCCCAGTTCCCAATTCCCACAACAACAAAATTAATTAATTAATTATTAAGAGATGACTTTTCACCGAAAGATGATAAGAAAAACATTAAATACAATGAGTTCTCAGGGGTAGATTGAAAGAAAATTTAATTTAAATTAAATTGTATTTTTTTTTATAATGATATTTGTTTTTTTTTGAAAATTTTTTTTATTTTTTTAAAAAAAGATTTTTATCTTTTTTAAAAAATTATTATTAAAATTTAAAAATCTTAAATTAAATTTATTTATCAAACACCCCTAAATTTAATTTTTAAATATTAATTTATGTAAAATATGTGTCGTATTTTTTTATTAATAAGTGTTTAAAGTATGATAATATTTAATGATTTAATCTATTAAAAAATGAAAATAACATTTCTCTCCGAAAAAACGACATTAGCTAAAATAGCATGAAAGCAGACTAACAACGTTTAAAAAAAAAAAAAAAAACGACATCAACAAAGGTACGACAACAGTTTTAGAACCCAAACTAAAAACCACAAGCCAAGGATAACGACATTCTAGCAAAAGAAAAAACCAAAGGATAACGACAACATGAAAAGCGATTGCTACTACAAACAAAAACATTCTAAGATACGACAAGAGCGCAAGAACCACACGAACCAAAAGAAAGAATAAATAAATTTAAAAAAAAATGAAGTAGAAGAAGCAAAAGGCTAAATGAGTAATTTTAGGACTGCCATTATTATCCATCCTCCACCAACCAAGCTACACTCACAAATCAATCCAAGGGTACAAATCTGCAATCCTCTTCTACATTTGATTAGACTTTCTCTGATTCTGGCGACAATGGAGATGACACCCCAAGAGCTGCTCCAATACAACGGCACCGACCCATCGAAGCCGATCTACGTGGCGGTGAAAGGACGGGTCTTCGACGTGACCGCCGGCAAGTCGTTCTACGGGCCCGGAGGTTCCTACGCCATGTTCGCCGGCAAGGACGCCAGCCGAGCTCTGGCCAAGATGAGCAAGAACGACGAAGACATTTCCCCCTCCCTCCACGGCCTCTCCGACAAGGAGATCGGCGTCCTCAACGACTGGGAGAAGAAGTTCGAAGCTAAGTACACCGTTGTTGGTCGTCTCTCTTCTTAACTAATATTAATAATAATAATAAATTTCCCCCAAGCTTTGTCTTCTGTCATGAATTCTGTAATAATTTTGTGGGATTTTAGTTATTGGCTTCTGGGTTTCTGTAATATCTTCGAAATTTCTCGACTTTGTGGATGTCTCTGATCTTGGATGTTGCCTATGTTTGTGATTTCTCGACTTTGTGGATGTCTCTGATCTTGGATGTTGCCTATGTTTGTGATTTATGAATGGATATGGATTATAGTTATAATTAACATGGCTGATCATCCAGTTTTTTATTATTATTATTGTTCATTTTCCTCTTTGACTAGTATCCAACTGGAATAGAATTCTGCTTCTGTGATGGGGGTAAAAAGAAAATTCTTCTGAAAAGTACAATTTTCGTCAAATTCTTCTGTTAAAATTCTTCTGAAAAGTACAATTTTCGTCAAATTCTTCTGTTATTTTGTTTGAAAAAGTAATCTGAAGGTTCAAAATTGTGTCTTTGCAATAAAAATTTTCCGAGGAATTTTTGTAACCGAGAGTAGCCATTTGTGTCTTCACAAAAAGTTTCCTTTCGGTCTGATTACTCTGTGGTGCGTTTCAAACGCGCGACTTGAGGCCATTTTAGGCTTGATCTTGAAATTCATTATGGCTAGGAATGATATGTGGATCTTAAAATTGGTGGTCTTCCATCTAATATGAGTACTTATTGCACACTTGAAGCACTCGGTTTCTGGCTTCTTCAACTAGTTATGGATATGACGGGAAAATATTGCTGCAAATTGCAGAGGACGGGCATACTTGAAAGCCGCTTTCGAGGAATAAAGAGAAGTGCTATTCGGTTCCGAATGCAGTATGGAACCAAGATTTCGGAGCCAAGGTTTCGTTAACTGAACAAACCAAGATTATTGCGTGATTGTTAACCAAACCACCATAAAATGCTCTCTTACAAGCATTGATAAGAGAGAGTAGATTAGTTTCATCACAAGTACAAAAAGAGTAGTATTCTCATTGAATGGCCGAGTACTCGAACAGTAGTAACTTCAGTTCTGGGTTAACAAATTTTGACACAAATGAAAGCCAGAAAGGCAAAAAGAAAAAATCGAAGAAAACAATGGTGAGTTTCCCTATTTCTTGTCATTGGACAATCAACAATCTGCCTGCAGCCTTTCTTTTCGGCAGTGATGCATGTCTTCAGTGGATTTTTTTATTTTTTATTTTAGTAAAGTCCTGCTTATGCTTATCCAGAGCTCAATTCTTTCACCGAAAATAATAATAATATCGGAACTGATAACTGTACCTGTACCCAATTTTATCGACGATCGTCAGTCAAGTAACTTGCTTGTTTGCCAATTAGATTTTTCCCCCCTATTTCCACCGGAACTGAATCTGAAAGATTTTTTTTTTTTTGAATTAGAGTGATGGATTTAAACTCTATATTATATTATAAAATCTAGTATTGAATTACTGTTTGATTATATTTTTAATCAATTTTAAAGACACTAGAATATTCAAAATTTTTTTTTATTTTTTGGCTGGAAACTAGACTATTGAAATTTGATCAGGCAAGTCTTTATATAAATAAAAAGGACAATTGAGTGTACAACAATTAAAATTTTTTTTTTATTTTTATGTTTCCTCTGTTTGGCACATATGGTCAAAGTCATTTAATTCAATTCAAATTAGCTCTTTTTTTTTTTTAAATAAATCTAAATTAAACTCAATTTTTCTCTTCCAAACATCAATAGTATTCAAGTTCCCAATTGGACCTTTTCAGTTTAAATCCACGTGTGAAAATAAATGGTGGTATTAAGTTGATTTCCTTTGTTTTGGCACGTACACTTCCGTGAGATGTTCCAAAACTACAAACCAAAAATCAAACCACTTGTTTGCAGGAAAGATATTTTTACAGTAGCAGCTAATAAACTGCATTATTGTTGGTTTTATTTTCACCTATTAGACAGTATTAAAAACTATTTATTTCATCTTAGGGTGTATTTGGTTAGTCGTCGGTTGTAGATGAAAATTTTAAATTAGAATTGATTAATTTTTTAAAAATTAATTATAATTTTTATTAATTTTTAAAAAAAAAAAAAATAAAAATAAAAAATTTAAGTAAAAATTGTAATACCAAACACAAACGTGTTGTTCTTTGCCATTACAAGCAGGAAGAACAAAAGAAAAAGAAAAAGAAAAAGAAACCTTATTCCTTCATGTAAAAGTAAAAACAAAGAAAAAAAGGTCCTTCCTTTCTGCTTCCCTTCGTTAGCAAGTCATTCCCAAAGACTCTAGCCTTCGCTCGCTTTTTCTTTCTGGGAACCTCCTCAAGAGCAAGATCAGCTCCTAAAATACCCACCAAAATCTTATACATATTCCCAAACCCAAATCCTTTCTCCTCAACCAAAATCCAATCTCAGATCCTCTTTATCCACCCATTTTCTTCAACACTTCTCTCCAAAACTCAAATCTCACTTTCCCCACTCCAATATTTATATATATAGATACAGAGAATCTATATACATCGAAACCAATCTCCAGTGATCGGTTTCATCAGAGCTGATTTCTTCAAATCTCGTTCCAAAATGACCCCAATAAACAACCCTCCAAAGCCCTGCGAGCATCTCTTAGATTACAAGCTGAAACAAGGGATTAACGGCTACAAATCCCTCCAAAAGTTCCTCAGGACCACCCCAAATGGACGAAGTAGCCTCGAAAAGCCCGACACAAAGGTACCCACTTGCGATTCCTGTAATGGGTATCGGGGAAGATTCTATTTTTGTCTTGTTTGCTCCTCAATCTTGTGTTCGGATCACGTCCTTGTTCATAACCGGTCCTGTAAGAGCCATGACATAGCTGTGGACGTTCAAAGGGCTGAGCTTTACTGTATGGTGTGTTGTGATCAGGTTTATGATCCTGATTTCGACAGGGCTGTGATGTCGAAACACATCGTAGATTTTCGGGATGTTGAGAGTGATGGGAAGAGTATTGGGGAGAGGCTGTGTAAGAGAAAGAGATCGGTTTGTGGTGGGGTTGTTGTTGTTGGTCAGTTGAGGGATTCGAAGGGTCCGAAAGAGTTGGTTTTGATGAGGGATCTGAGGGCTAAGTCGTGTTATCCGTTGGGTTTGAGGGGTTTGAACAACTTGGGCAACACTTGTTTCATGAATTCTGTGCTGCAAGCAATGTTGCACGCGCCTCCTTTGAGGAGCTACTTCTTGACCAATCAGCATAACCGCGAAACTTGCCGGAAGAGATCCGCGGACCGCCTTTGCTTGCCTTGTGACATCGATGATATTTTCTCGGCTGTTTTTTCCGGTGATCGCTCTCCTTATAGTCCTGCTCAATTTCTTTACAGGTCTGCATTACAGCATTTCTTCCCAATTGGTAATGTTATTTTCTATAACGGGATTTGGTTGAATGAGCATCATTTTACGGCAATTATGGATGGTATCTGCGGGTTTGCCATTTTTTCCAAACTCTAGTAGCTGCCAGATTGTCTTACGTAATTTAACCAATTTTAGATAAATCCTTGTGTTACATTATCTAATTTGAATGCGTTACCTAGATGCTTCGGTAAAGATTACTAATTGACTTATTTATATGTGTCGTTAATATGGTTTTATTCAGTATTTCGATATGGAGTTCAGTTAAATGCATAGATTGTCGGTTAGAGTTCTCATCTCGGCACTGGAAACTTTTTGAGTCTTTTATGTACTTTTTGTTCAATTAAGTTATGGGGTAAACTTACTCTATATGTGACGAGATTTTGTTTTTACTTAAAGTTGGTGGCAGCATTCAGCGAATCTGGCCAGTTACGAGCAGCAGGATGCTCATGAGTTCTTCATTTCTCTGTTAGATGGTATTCATGAGAAAGAGGGTAAAATAAAGAACCGGAATAGAGGTAATTAAATGCTGATATCAAATTTTAAGGATACTATTCTGTATCATGTTCAGAGATGCCATATGCATGACCGTGTTTTCAAGTCAGGGACCACACTTGAAAGCAAAAAGTCGAGAAGAATTAAGAATTTAGCACTATTTGCATGATTTTTTATCGCATTTTGAAGAAGTTGGAAATACTAGGAATGGTTGTATGAGGAATCAATATGAGTAGATTTTTGGTTTTGGTTGAAGCATTTGTTTTGTTCAGTGCTTGGAACTTTTTTCGTTCTATTCATGAAAAGTCCTTTTCTTTTTCACAGAAAATGGAGATTGCCAATGCATTGCTCACAGGGGCTTCTCGGGCCTGTTGAGGTCAGATGTTACATGTATGACCTGTGGATTCACTTCAACAACATATGATCCTTATGTTGATATTTCACTCAACCTCGATACCAGCAATCATTCAATGATTGATTTAGGCAAGAAGCCCATTAAACCAAATGAGAGCAGCAGTACATCCACTCTTTTAGGCTGTTTGGACTTGTTTACAAGACCAGAGAAGTTGGGATCGGATCAGAAGCTGTACTGTCAGAACTGTCAAGAACGGCAAGACTCGTCAAAACAAATGTCAATCAGAAGGCTTCCGTTAGTTCTGTGTCTTCACATAAAACGATTTGAGCACTCTCTGATCAGAAAAATGTCAAGAAAGATAGATAGCTATCTGCATTTTCCTTTCTCCTTGGACATGACACCATATCTATCGTCCTCTATCGTCAGAAACAGATTTGGAAACAGAATCTTTGCTTTTGAGGGAGATGAATCGGATATATCCACAGAATTTGAGATTTTGGCGGTGGTCACTCATTCTGGGACACTAGAGTCTGGTCATTATGTGACTTATTTGCGCTTGAGAAATCAATGGTACAAATGTGATGATGCCTGGATCACCGAGGTGGATGAGGGGATTGTGAGAGCTTCCCAGTGTTATATGATGTTTTACGTGCAGAAGATGGTTTACAACAAAGCACATGAGAATCTGAGTCACTTGAAAACTTCCTCAAAGGAGGAGGCATTTCATCGGGTTGCTGGGTTCTGCTAAAGAGAGTGCCAAACAACTTCAGACTGAAAGTGGCCGGTCGAAAAGGGCTTCTCACATGCATTTCAAGGCTAGCAGCGGACTGGACAAGAGAGTGAAGTAAAGCTTTCGTCGTTCTTGAATAGAAGAAATCATAATACAAATCCAATCTTTCATTATTTGGCTACGATGTGAAGGGCGACTTGGAACTGCAAATTTATGAAGGATCACAGTTCCAAAGTGGAGGTATACTTATGCAAATTCCAGATTTTCACATGGATCTGTTTGTGGTTATCATTGTGAATGGTTAGCCAAAAGGGTTTTTCGGCTAGAAAGGTGGTGACTCAACTTCTCTAATACAAGATTCTCTCGTGGAATTCTTTGACTGCCATGCACGGCACAAATAATTATTGTATCTCATCAAACAAAAGAAAAAAGTCACGATCATAGTATTTCATGTTCCCCTCAGTGTTACTCTTTGCGATTATTATGGGCCAATATATTTATTTTGGTTTTGGCTTGTTTGATGTTTCTCACGAGAGAATTCATCGTGGCGTTCTGTTTTTCCACATTAATGTTCGGTGTACTCTCATTTCCGGCATATTTGCGGAAGTAGGACACAAACTTTATATTTACAGTAATGCCATTCCTTACATCTCAATGTGCGATGTTGATTTGGAACCGTGCTAAGTATGTTTAAATCAGGAATTGTGGGGAAAATTTGATGTAGCCAAGTTATTTATTTATTTATTATTATTATTATTATTATTATTATTATTATTATTTTGTGGTCTTCATAATTGTGCAAGTGGTAAGGTTTATAGTGCGTGTTGTCTTTGACATTCAATGTTCATGTTCTCGATCGGGGATTGTGAAGAGCTAATGAAATTAGTTGAAAAGGGACATTTTCAAGTCGTTGATTCCTTGTCTTTGATAAGTTATTTTGGTGAGAGGAATGTCCTCTGCTTATAGAAACTATTACTTTTTTTTTTTATTATAAAAACAGATCCTACGTTTTTTTATTTTAAAAAAATAAAAGTAGAGACTGTATTTCATTATTTTCTGAAGAAAATTGAGGGGCGCAAAGGCAGATAATCTGAAGTCTAGACGTAGAGTTTTGAAAAAACCAATGGAAAGGATTTAAGAGGCTGTTGTCGTTTCATTGCTGGTTGCAGTCTGTCTATACACTATATTTTCTAAGTCGTTGTCGTTTTTCATAGTTTTTTTGGTCGTTGATCTTGTTGTCATTGCTTTCCAATGTGTGTTTCACATTGTTGTCATTTCTTCATCGTCTCCTCAAGTCTTTGTTGATTGATTCGAGTAGTTGAGATGTTGCTCTCATCTTTTTCCTCGTTTTCGTTTCTAAAAGTCAACAGTTTTTTTTTTTTCTTTCGGTTATCTTTATCTTTATATTTTTTGCCATTTTTTTGGTTATCTGTATTTTCTCGTTCTTTCTATTAGTTAATTAATTGAGGGGTGCTCGCGCAATTTCAAACAACTTTAAATTTAAAGAGACAGCCTTTTCATTTTCACTGTCGTTTGTAGTTTATGTCGTTTTTAAAGTGTCAATTGCGAATTAATCGTCGTTTTTACTTGATTATTTTTTTGCAGCTTGTTAAGATGTCGTTTCCCATAGATTTTTGGTCGTCATTCGTAAGGTTACTTTGTTGCAGTTTCTCTGGTTTTGAATCACATTTTTATGTGCCGTATTTGTTTAGTTTGTCAAGATATCGTTCATTACATAGTACTAGCAAAATAGACTAGTAAAGTAAATCAAAAACAACAAAAAAAATACCCCACATGACGATAATGTGATTATGACGTAACGATCACGTAACTGTCACGTGACAAGTAAGGAAAACATGACCAAAAGAGTCAATGACTATTTTAAATATACTAGTTAAAGCATTTGCGATGCACGTATTGAGTTGTATTGAATTAATATTGAAATTTTTTTGATGTGAAACATGAAAATCAATGTACAAATATAAATAAATATAAGAAATTTTTTTCTTAAAAAATGCATTAATAGTTTATGTCCACATTTACATTTTATCATTAGAATTATGATGATATTATATTTATTCTGTAAAAAATTCTACTCAAAATATAATTTATTATCTTTGTCAAATTTGTACCAGAACAAAAGTTTTCCTAGCAATTGAAAATAATCAATAAAACAATAGCAATAGTCACAATTTGTCAAGCTTTATAAGTCTTGAACTCGTATGGGTAAGTTTGCAACACGTGATGGGAGGCATAAAGTAACTGGTTGTGTAGTGAATCAGTGATTGTGAAGGCAGAAAAGACAGTAAATAAAAATTTAAAAATTTAAAAAAAATCAAAACGGTTCGTTTTTGAAGAGGGGGCGGGGGGGGAACAGTACAATTCTCATACACTCTTTTATATATTTAGGAAACAAGACATTTCGTTGTTCTTTAAGTGGTTATTGATTCTGAAATCCAATTTTTGCAGTCGTTGAAATCATGACGAAGATTTATACATATATCTTTTCCACGAGGCGTGAAATCTTATGAGGTCTCAATTCATATTTCTCCGACCACTTCTTTTCTTTTTTTTTTTTTTTTTTTTTCCTTAATAGGGTGTTTGATGAATGAGTTTAGTTTGAGATTTTTAAGTTTTAATAGTAATTTTTCAGAAAAGATAAAAAAAATTTTCAGAAAGACAAATTTTTTTTCAAAAAAAGATAAAAATCATGATAAAAAAAGTACAATTTAATTTAAAATGAACTTGAAAACAAAAACTCCCTATTTTTTCTTTTTTTGAGGGGGTGTTTGGTTGAATGGTTTAAACCATTCAACTCAAACTTTTTTTTTGTCTTTTTCTTCAAAAATTTTTATCTTTTTCCCAAAAAAATTTTTATCTTTTTAAAAATTTAAAAAAATTTACTATTAAAACTTAAAAATTTCAACTCAAACTACTCTACCAAACGGACCCTGAGTTTATTTCTCCAACCACTACTAATCGAACTAAAAGTCTTCAACGTTGGTAGTGTTAGATATTCAAAGCTTGAGGTATCAAAAAAAAAATTTTTTTTAATTTTGTTTTGTTTTGGATTTTAATGTTTGCCACTCACTCATTAAACTTATCAATTAGATAGATCACATTATCGGTCAGCATTATATTTGTTTGAGTCTCTTTCCAAATCATTCGAAGATATCCCTACCCAATGACAGCCGTCCGATCTCCTACAGCGAGCATCACGTGGCATTCCCATTATCCGACGCTCAAATTTTATTATTATTGTTATTCCTATCAGGGGAGGTGCCATGGAGGGATGGAGCCCTCCCCACTTTTCCCCATCAACGTAAAAAATTTTTACCATGTAATTTTTAGACGGTTGACATTGAAAAGACACATTGAAAAATATAGAATCTACCACACTTGATTAATTTACAAAATATTTCAAAAAATTTGAAAAAAAAAAAAAAAAAAGGAAAGCGCCACACCACTGACGCCGACGGTACCCACCGGCAGCTCCTCCCCGTCCGACGCCGACGGCACCCACTATCACCTGCAACGGTGGCCAGATCCGACAAAAAGGCAACAAAAAGAAATAAAAATAAATAAATAACCCAGATCCTCGTCTTCTCCGCCGCCGACCGGGACTACTCATTCATCGACCACGCGGCCACCTCCTGCAAGCTTTTAAAAGGAAAAAAACCCAATCATCGTTGATGGCGTGGAGAAGGCGAGTCCTCAACCTCATCCTTGGTCGGAATCCGACGGTTTCAGACATCAAAGGCGGGACCCCTCCGTCGTGAGCGAGCTGTCGAGCCCCTTCGCGAGCCACCGAGCCTCTTGGCAGCGAGTCTTCAAGACCCATCTTGCTAGGTCGTCGGAAACTGGCTTCTAGTTGTGGATTTCGACGGCATAGGCGAGCTCTTCCGCCTCGCGATTTCATAGATCCGTCGCCGTTCGTCGCTAGAACTCGCCGGGGACCCACGTCGGAGACGACATGGTTGGGTGGACGACGAGACCCACGGCCATCGCCTTCCTCACCCCCTTTCTCTCTCGACGACGGCGGCTCCAAGGTCGGAAATCTGGCGAGATATTTTTTTGGGTCAATAACTGTTTGTAATATGGTGTAGTTAGATCTATGATAGGGTTGTGTGGCATATGTGATCTACACCGTTTGATGGAATCGAGAGGTGAAAAAATACCACATCCATAGGGTTAAAAAACCTTCCACCCAATGATAGAATTGGTCTTACTATAATTATTTACACAAATGATTCATAAATTATACATTCATTTTTACATTAGTATCTAACTTTTAACTTTACACTTCATATTATTTCGAAAGTAATTTTATTGTCATACAAACAACTCCTATATCGATATTCTATAAAATAACTGAACAGAAATTAAATACGTTTAGATTATGTGAAATTTAACTAATGCTAAAATTATAACTAAAAGTTTTTTAGAAGGAAACTATACCTCCAAAATATCTGTGATAATGTTTTATATCTTTGATAAAAGTACAGTTTGCTTTGAAAATATCTCTGATGAAGATATAATTTACTCCAAATAATGTTTATTTACGACTTTATTTAAAAATAAAGTTCATGAAATTAGAACGTATTTAATTTTTGTCCGATTTGTTTATAGAATATTGACAGAGGAAACAATAAAAAAGCTCAAGAAAGTATGATGTGTGAAAACAAAAGTTGGGGACCAATAAAAAAACAAAGTTTGTTGTTCGGGGGCTATTTATAAAAGGGAAGAATTGTGGTACCAAACTTACCATACATCTCACCTCATATAATTCTTCCCACCTAAAATCTTCTCCGTTGTCGGTGACTTTTCCGCTGCTGCTGGCGGACGCCGGCTACCCACCCCCAACGCCGGCGACCCACCTTCAGCCCCCCCACCACCAGCCCTAACCCCGGCCGACAGCGACCCCTTTCTCTCTCTTCTCTTCTCTCTCTTTTCCCCTCTCTCCCACAGGCCCCCACCCCCGGCCCCCCACCACCAGCCTCAGCCCCGGCCGCCCCCCACCTTATCTTGCCCGTCGGTGACCCCCCTCTCTCTCTTCTCTTTTCTCTCTCTTCCCCTCTCTCTCTCTTCCTGACCCTCGGCCCCCCCACCCCCCCGCCGCCCGGTGCCCCCTCATCCCACCCCTACCCATGACTCCCCCTCTCTTTCTCTCTCTCTTCTCGCGTCGAGGGTGGTGTAGGGGGCCGGGGCTGGGGTGGGGTAGAGAGAGAGGAGAGAGAGTAGAGAGAGAGGGGAATAGAGAGAAAAGAGAGAGAAGGGGGAAGAGAGATAAGGGGAGGCAGGGGGTGGGGAGGCTAAGGGAGGGGGGCCGCTGGCAGGGTGGGGGGGCTGCCGGGGGGGGGGCTAGGGTCAAGAGAGAAAGGGAAGAGAGAGAGAAGAGACGAGAGAGAGAGGGGGGTGGCCGAGGCTGGGGCTGGGTGGGGGGTGGTCGAGGCTGGGGCCAGTAGATGAAGGGGCCGAGGGTGGGGGGCCATGGGAGAGAGGGGAAGTGAGAGAGAAAGGGGAAGAGAGAGAAAGGGGTTCGCCGGCGGTCGAGACTGGGGCCGGAGGTGGGTCATCGGCGTCGGGGGTGGGTCGCCGACGTTTGTCGTCGGCGGCAGGAAGGTCGCCGGCGACGGATAAGACTTTGGGTGGAAAAAATCATATAAGGTGAGGTGTATGGTAAGTTTGGTACACCAACAATATTTCAACCTTTCGATTAAATCTTAACGGTTAAAAAAATGACTCTACCGATAGAGACCCTTTCTACCACAGTTCTTCCCTTTATAAAAATACACTCATTATTTATTATTATTCTTTTGATTTGAAAACAAAAAATTCGAACTTTATGTCTTTTAATTAAATTGAATATAAAATTATATCCTTATAATTTCATTGTCATTATTATTGTACTTGCAGGTATAACTCATTGACACTTATGCATTTGACTCTATTATAAGGTATAGAATTCGAATTCATTAACTTCAAATTAAGGAAAAAAATTTCTGTTATTATTATCATTATTGTTTGTGTTGAAATTATTATTATTGTTGTTGTTACAAGTATAATTCAACGATACTTTTACATTTGACTCTATTATAAGGTATAGAGTTTAAATCTGTCCACTCCAAATTGAGAAAAAAATTCCATTATTACTATTTTTATTATTTGTGTTTTAGACAATTGAAAGAATAATTGACCTAAATAGTCTCTGAACTCTTTTAAATGTGACAGTTTGATACTCATATATATTTTTTACTAAGATAACCTTATACTCCCATTTTCTTGATCATTTCAGTTTTTCCCGTCAAACCCCGTTAAATTTATAATGTAATATTATTCAAATGATTATTTTTATAGTAAAAAGACTAACATAACCCTCTCTCTCCCTCCCTCCCTTCCCCTCTCTCTCCCCACACTCCCCTGCAAGCTCTCCCCCAACTTCAGAGAGACACCACCCCCAACACCCCCCAACCTCGCGCCAGATCCAACCCAACCCTCCCCCCTGCCCCCCCCCCCCCCCGCCCCGAGCGATAACCAGCTCTCCCCCAACTTCAGCGATGAGCACCCCTCACCCCGCACTAGATCCATGCGACCCAGGCCCCCCCAACTTCAACGATGAGCACCCCCCATTCGCCGAACGCAGCTTCAAGACCCAACCCCCACTGCCGAACACCCGTAGCTCGGTAGCCCCACCTTTTTCTCCGTCGCCGATCGCCCCCTCCCTTCTTGTCGTGGACATGGGTTTTTAATGATTTTTTTATTTTTGTTAAATTAATTATTATTAAAATATTTTTATAAATTAGATTATATGTATTGTATATTACTTATTTCGTTAAAAACTTAATAAAATTAGATAAAAAGAATTATAATGATCAATATTTTAAAAATTTAAGATTATCTCCGTAAAAAAAATAAAAGAACAATCAAATAGTAGTTTTATAAAAAGTTAAATGACTATTTAGATCGATTAATCTGACAAGAGCCGTGGATTACACGAGGGGTTCATAAGTTGGTCATTATATATATATATATATGGGGTTAAAATCATTATATTTTGTTTGATTGTGGGTCCTAACGTGCTCTTTTTTCAAGCGTGGGGCCTTGAATTTGCAATCCATCCTGACGCACGTTCCCACTTGGATGGGCCGGGTAGAATTAGCTCTTCTCTTCTCTTCTCTTCTCTATAAAAATGAGCTCCTTTTCATCCATATAAAAAACTATTGTCTTTAAAAGAATAATAAAAAACTGTTAAATAGGATGAATATAAGTTATCAATAAAATAAACAAAAAAAGCAAAAGAAAAGTTCCAACAGGATAAATAAATAAATAATAGCAAAGAAAAGCAAATTTTTGTAATCTTATGAGATAACTTCTTACTCACTAAAAAAGAAAAAAACAATGTTTACTTTTAGGATGAGTCTATTAACCTCATCCATTTTACTTATTCCATCTATTTTTTTAAATTATTTATCATATTAATTTTAGAATTACAAAATTATTTGTTTCATCTTTTAGTTTTCACAAAAACCCATATAATTAAATTATTTATATTTATTCTTTCTTTCTTTTATCTTTATATACTAAATCTAAACTATTGCATTTTTTTTAATAAGTTTCGTTTCATTTTTAAAAAAATTTTTTTTATCATGAGACTTCTTTTTATTTTTTTCTTTTTAGATATCTATGAACTTATTATTTGGTATATTTCTTTTTGAGAAGATAAAACTTGAGGATAATATACTGATCAAACTAAGTAATCTACAAGTACGATTAAAAATGTTATGAATTTGGTTAATACTTTTATTAAATAATTAGAAAAAACTCACCATTCAGAGTTTGTATGAATTCATAATCATTTCTCTCAATTTTTTATAAAATGAATAATCAATCAAATCAATATATTTGATCATATATCCACATCATGCATACATGTTTTCCATTTACTTGTTATTTCTTAGAAAATAAAAAACTAGTTATAACATGAAACTATAAAAACTATTGAAAAATAAGAATGATAATAAACAAAATAAAAGAATATTCTCTGGAAAAAAAAGAATCTCATGGAAATGAATTAAAAAATAATAACAATATGGAACATTTAAATAAAGTAAGGAAAAAAAATACATAGGAATTTAGACTGCAATGTGAGGCAAAGGGAAAAAGTAAATAATTTATTTATAACGGATTTTTGGATAAATTAAAGGGTCAATAAGTAGTTATTTAATTTTAAAATTAATATGATAAGTGATTCTAAAAAATAGGTAAAAAAATAAAATAAGGAGTGTTAATACATCCACCTTTTTTTTTATTCACTAAAAAATTTTGAACGCTTTGGCAGTAGAAGATAAACTTTTAAATTTTTTATCCATTTGATCCTCACTTGTAAGAATGTTCCTCACCTAAAAGCCAAAATAATAATAAAAATAAAAATCTACCCCACCCCAAAACATTAAAAAAAAAAAAAAGAAAGATTATTATATTTGGTAGAAAAAACAAAAGGAAAGATTGTGTTTATCTTTAATTTGTTAATTGAAGATGAAAATTTTAAATTAAAATTAATTTATTTTTTAAAAATTAATTATAATTTTTATTAATTAAAAAAATAAAAAATAAAAAAAAATAAATACAGTTTAATTTCCTCTTTATAAATATATATATATATATATACACACACGAGCCGTAGCTGAGTAGTGTGTTAAAAGACGGGTTTTACAGTTTGTGTTTGGATCGGTCAACTTTCTTTCATACTATTTGTGGTGGAGTGGATATTACGGCCATTCACCTTCCCTTCAGAGTTCATATCAATTTCTAGTTTGCTTCAAAAACTACTTAGAAAAAGGAAAAATACAAAACATAAAAGTAAAAAAAGAAAGATTTTTTTTTCCTCTTTTCGTGGAGATTTTGGTTAAGTAGGTTCTTCAGAAACAAACAGGTCCTCTCCGTGATGGTGCAAGAGAAGGATCTGGAGCTCGAATCCCCTCGTGACACCAATCCCGACGACCATAATGGCGGCGGCGGCGGCGGAGGAGAAGGGTGTCGTAACTGCTGGTTGGGTCCAGTCCACTGGTTCAGAATGCTGGCCTCCGAACTGCACTGGAGCTTCGTGTTGGGCGTGGTCGTCGTCTACGGGATAAGCCAGGGGCTCGGCGGAGCTCTCGCGCGGGTCGGAACGGAGTACTACATGAAAGATGTTCAGAAGGTTCAGCCTTCCGAGGCCCAGATTTACGCCGGGATTACCTCCATTCCGTGGATCGTTAAGCCTCTCTGGGGTCTTCTCACCGACGTTCTCCCCATTTTTGGGTATCGACGACGACCTTATTTCATCTTAGCCGGTAAATGATCTCATCCGAGAATTTATTGTGTCTGTTTCTTAATTCTGTTTATAGATCTTTATGGACAGATTTGGTTAGGAATATTCGTATCTGAATTTTGTTTAATTGGGTGGGTAAATTCTTGATTGAGAAGAAACGCAAATTTTTTCCTCGATTTGTGCGTGTCATCGTGTCTGTATCGCTCCAACGGATTTCGCGGCAGGACGAATGGACTACAGTTGTCATATGCTGTCCGGAAGGAAAGAAATTTCATATATGTGGTTGATGGCTGTGAAGCAAGTCTCTGACGGGTTTTGTAGTTAGGAAGAGAGTAATGTCGTTCCCATTGCGATGGTTTTTAGATGGCATATGAGTTTATTGGCTCGTTGCTTGGACGAAATGAGAAGTCGTGTCGTGTTGAAGTTTGTAAGAAATTTCAGACTCGATTCACCAGTTACTTAATGGACAAATTAACTGATAGGTAGATTTGTGCAAACGTTTCGATCTAATAATTCACGATGTGCTTTTGCTTTTGAAATTACTGGGAAGAAAAAACGACAGAGTCTCTTTAACCAGGCATGGATGTTCTATTGGGTCGATGCGTTGACATAAAAATGTTGTCTGCTCATATGCTTTGCCTTTGTGTTAACTCCAGGTTCGCTTGGTGTGATCTCCATGCTCGTGTTATCGGTGCATGAAAAGCTGCATCTCGTTTTAGCCCTTTTCTTTTTAACAGCTGGGAGTGCTGGGGTAGCAATAGCGGATGTGACTATAGATGCCTGTGTGGCACAGAACAGCATTAGTCATCCTTCACTGGCAGCTGATATGCAAAGCTTGTGTGCCTTGAGTGCCTCCATTGGTGCGCTAGTGGGGTTCTCTATAAGCGGTATCTTTGTTCATCTTATAGGTCCCAAGGTTAGCTTTTTGAGGATGCAGTTCTGCAAGGCTTTAGTTTTACTTTACCTTGATCTGAAGTTATGATAATGTTATTTTTTTAACAAGATCTTTCTTCTCCTCCTTTGTAGGGTGTGTATGGCTTGTTGACAATCCCAGCTGGGCTTGTTTTTTCAGTTGGGATTATGCTTAATGAACCTCATATGCCTAATTTCCCGTATGGTCAGGTATTTTTTCTTCTATGCCTGTTGATTTTATGATCTGGGTTTTGGCAAACTCATGGTTTACTATTCCACTTTGGACTCAGGTAAGTCAGAAGTTTTTCAATGCTGGGAGCGCTATGTGGACAACACTGAAGTCCCCGAGCGTTTGGAGGCCATGTTTATATATGTACTTGTCTCTTGCATTAAGCTTGAATATCCTTGAGGGAATGTTTTACTGGTATACAGACGCAAAAGATGGTCCACATTTCTCTCAGGTATGAAAAATTTTTATGAGATTTATTTTTGGCCAGGACATAGGGCAAATAAGTTGAGGAAAGGCGTAAAAAAATGTTCGAGGTTCCATTTCCTTGTGTCGAGATTTAGTGTTGTCATGGATTTAGTTTCGATTATGGAGTGTTGACTATAAAATCCCTGCTCAAATGTAGTCTTTAATTCAGAGAAACCTATCAATTTCTACTGAGAAGTAATTACTCATTGGCGTTATGCAGGAGAACATTGGTTTCATATTTTCTGTTGGTTCAGTTGGCTCCCTACTCGGGGCCGTGCTCTACCAAAATGTCTTAAAGGATCATCCTTTCAGAGACTTGCTTTTCTGGACACAGTTGCTTTATGGTCTATCAGGAATGCTAGATTTGATGCTGGTTCTGCGAATGAATCTGAAATTCAGCATACCCGATTATTTCTTTGCTGTGATTGATGAAAGTGTAACGCAGATGATCGGAAGGCTCAAATGGATGCCTCTTCTTGTGCTCAGCTCAAAGCTTTGTCCCTCGGGTATTGAAGGAACTTTCTTTGCTCTGCTCATGTCTATTGATAACGTCGGACTTCTCTCAGCCTCATGGGGAGGAGGTCTCCTGCTTCACGTCTTTAAGGTTACTCGGACACAGTTTGATAACCTATGGCTTGTGATTTTAATCCGGAACATATTAAGAGTCAGTCCTCTTTGTCTCCTATTTTTGGTTCCTAGAGCCGATCCCAACTCTTCCATTCTTCCCACTGAAATCTTGAGCGCAGAAGAGGAGATTGATGAAACACAGGAAACAAAGAATGTCGAATTGGTCTCCCTTGTGGACAACGTTGACAATCCAAGATAGCCGAAACAGAAAAGAACCGAGAAACGTTGAACTAAAAACCATTTTGAGAATATACCAACAGATTGGGAAAACCGAGGTAAAGTCAAATTGCTCGGGGTTGAGTTTGAGACTGAAGGAATTCCACGGATGGATCTTATATTTTAGAATTGTTGCACTTACCCCCTCATTATCTCACATGCATCATTTTGTGAATTTTTTTTTTTTTCATTGTACTGCAACAATATACGTACAATACATAAAAGAGAATGCTTGTATGATTTTTCTTCATGTCAGATCTTTGATATATGTCTTGTAAATACTAAACGACTTGAAGTTTATCTTTTTCTCTGTAGTTGGCGTAAATAAAACACTTGGGCATGCCCAGCTGGATGCTGAGTTGATCCAACTCAAAATAGCTGATTTAGTTTCTCTGGCAAACATTTTAAATTATTAACAAGGAAGCTTATCCCTTACATGCCAAGCTTTTGGAACAATAACAGGGAGATGCCCTCAACTCTGCAAAATATGACTAACCATATACTTGCGGAAGGGGAAAGGTTTGCAGTTTGAAAGGAATTGGTCGTTTGTTGGCAGGGGACCGGGTGGAGCTCTGCCATGCAATGCAGGTCATGGGGCTGGTTAAGCTTGGGCAATGGCGCGTCAAGCTGAAGAACCTTAATCACTTGTTCCGTCTTTGGCCTCTCCCTTTCATTGGGGTTAGTGCACCACAATCCCACCTTCAACAAGGCCTCCATTTGGTTCGAATCGAAATCATTATCCAATCTCTCGTCAGCGGCTCCCTTGAAACTCCCCGCAGGGTGGAGCTCCCACACCTGTCTCATTAGGGTCACATAATACTCGCCTTCCTGATAAGCCCACTTCCTGCCACAGGCGATCGCCAAAGCCACAACTCCAAAGCTATACATGTCTGATTCTTTACTGACTCTGCCTATGCTCACGTACTCCGGCGCCAGGTAACCGAAAGTCCCCACCACCGCTGTCATCTGATCAGTTCACAGCTGATGGTCTACAAACTTGGCCACCCCGAAATCGCCGAGCTTGGTGTTGAAATCAGTGTCTAACAGTACATTCGCGGGCTTGATGTCTCTGTGAAGAACGCACTGCTCTGCTTCTTCATGAAGATAGTTGAGAGCCGAGGCTAAGCCTAGTGCTATCTTGTATTTCACACCCCACGGCAGTCTTCCTATCACCAAAAAGATGAGTGTCAAGGCTGCCTTGGGCATGTAGTCATAAACAAGTAAGAACTCGTTTTCCTCTTGACACCATCCGACAAATTGTACGAGATTCTGATGCATAACACGGCTTATGACTTTCACTTCGTTGAAGAAGATTCTCTCCGAATGCTCCAATTCTGCAAAGATTCTCTTCACCGCAACTTGGCGATCTAAATCACTCAACGTTTCTTTGTAGACAAGCCCCGACCCTCCTTGACCAAGCTTTCTTTCATCTGCGAAACCATTGGTTGCGTTCACTAGTTCTTGGTAAGTAAATTTCCTCGGCAATGAGGGATATCCTCTCCCTACATCTCTTTAAATGGAGACAAGAGAAGTTTCGCTCTTCAAACATTTGTTCCTTCTCACGAACCAATACAACAGCATTGAAACGAAGACGCAAGCCAGGATAACCAGTATTGTTATTTCCGCCAAAATCAGTTTCCGATTCCTCTTCTTGATCTTCTTATCATTATCATGATTCGGAATATCAAACTACAAACTTGACCTGAATTCCCACGAACTAACAACATGTCCTTCACCGTCCAGCCCCGTAGCAGCAGATATCCTAACGCTTACCAACTCGGGAAGAATTGTTCTCAAATCAACAACATAAGAAACAATACCACCCGACTTGCTCGCCGGTTCAGCGCCGGCTTCCTCGTACGACCACGCCAAGGTGAGGTTCATTGTCGTGGCGTTATACAACACGCGCACGTCAGCCGTCTTCCCGCTGTTCGCCGTCGCATCCCAGCCGGCGTAAGCAACGGAAGCTATGGAGTTGAGGTTGATGCCGACGTGCTGTTCTTGCTGGTCCCATGTGGCCGGCGGAGCATTCGGGTAGGAATCGAATTCGTCCATGACAATCTGGTTGCGGGATACGTCGGAGACGGTGGTGGAGTTGAGTAGGCCAAAGCAGGCGCCTGCGGAATTGGGAATGGGGTAGCCGACCGGAGCAAGGTAGAAGGCGAGTCCGTCGTCGGTCTTTCCGTCGAAGATGTCGATTCTGAAGGAGAAGCGGGTGGTGAAGTCGGCCAGCTGGGTTCCTTTGGAGGCCTCCCAGTGGCGTAACGGCTCCGAGGACGCGACTCGGGCCCACACGGTAATGGTCGAGATCGTCGCATCGCCTTCGAGAAGTAGTAGTGTCTGGTTCGAGCCGGGGTCGAAGCCGGAGATATTGAAGACAAGGGATGGGAAATGGCGGGGAAAAGAGTGACCAAAGTAAAGAAAAAGGTTGATATAGAAGTAGTAGTTAAGAGTATTAAGATGGTGAGGCCTAATAGTTGGTTTTGGCAACCACTTGTTTGGAAGCATTTTGTACATAAAGGGGGGTTAAGGCGGCGATATATATATATATATATATATTTATCTATATATATATATGCACTTTTAAGTACCCACTATATAGTTCTAGCCAAAAAAAAAAAAATAGTACCAACCATATAGGAGTTGTCATTTTATTTTTTATTTTATTGATAATTGATTATTATTACTACATCAATTGATTGACTCTATCAATAAAAAGATGAAATATAGTTGCTACTAAAAAAAATTAAGATCAAAGTTGGTATCCCTTGTACTACAACATATATATACGAGGGAATATCATATCCAAGTTATGTACCATTCAAATAAATTTGTTAAACAAAGTTTAATGTTAACCTTTTTTTTATTTTTTGGATGAATCGGAAATGGAAGGATTCAAATTCTACACTTTCTGGTAGAGTCAGATTTGAAATTATCGCTAGATTGTCCTGCAACTACGTTTCAATATTAATTTAAATTATTAGAAAAAAGATGATCGAAAGAAATAATTAGGCGAGCATGCAGCAAGGTAGATCCCACGGGAAGACCTGATGAAACAACGCATTCTCCGACATGCAAGAAGTAACTTCGTCGTTAGATCTAGCTAGATTCATGTCTGAAAAACTAGTCGTGATAACCTGAGCCCTCACTAGGTGACAACACATTGGCCTTAGTCGTGCACCTCGCGGTGCCATGAGGGCGATGCTGGTTTGCTCCCTGTGATGTCGTGAGCCCCCGTGTGAGGGAGGTGATCCATTATGGTACAAACCCTAGGTTGGCTTACTTGTAGGATAGTTGTCAAGGTTAGTTGACATTCTTAGCGTTGTTTCGTCGTCAAATAAAGAAAGTGGAGTAAAAGAAACTCCTCGGAGTATAATTAGAGATGACATTTTTATCCACAAGTAGGATACCCGTAAGTACCCATCTTATTAGGGACGAGTATGGAGGATAATATAAGGGTATGGGGTTAAGGTTAACCTCCCACTGGAGTGGAAAAGCTTCTCGTACCTACACCTGCCCTACTTATATTCATCATTATAAAATATATATATTTATATGTTTATATATAATTTAAATTTTGTGTTATAATATTTTAGTTTTTTTTTTTTTTGTAATAAATTTAGTCTATACATTCCTGAAGTTTGAATTTATTCTTAAGATTTCAGTTTTATTTTCTATTACATTTGTGATTATGTTGTTAAATATTATATAAACTTTAATAAAATTTGTTTTTGTGTGGTTTTTTTAATTCTTAATGGATAAATAGATATGATATATGTATAATACTCCTAATGAACATTACCCGCCCCTTTACCATCCCTAAGTATAATAGTCCATATAGTTGTCCTCGTATTTGAAAAAAGTAGCATTCATTTTAAAAACTTTTGATTTGTGCAAAACAAATCAATTCAAGCTTCGAAACAGTGTTCTCCCTTCCAAATATCTCATACATATTGTGCCACATCGATTAAAATAAAGTGACAGTCAAAATATTTTAACTGATATAGTCTGATATCATCAGGAGCACAAAAAGAAACAGAAATTACGGAACATGTGAGTCAAATTCAGTTATTTTACCCTTAATTTCTCTCTTATTCTTTCCGCTATCTCCTCATCCCTACGCTCTCTCCTCTGTCTTCTCTATGCATGTCGCCAAAGTCTCGGTCCTCTAAATGAATCTCACACGATCCAATGAACAAGATTTCCAACGCCACGCGAAGTTGTTGTTGTGCGGGCTCCTCTGATCTCTTCGATCTCCCGTTGCCGGCGTAGCTGTCTTCCATGTCAACTTCGCCGGAACAATAAGATCATGGCGTCCAAAATTGGCAAACATTAGTATACAAGAGACAAACTTGTAAACTAACTAACTTGCCAAACCTCTAGAAAACTGGCTGAGGAATGCCTGGTTACTGCGTATGAGTTCACCAATTTATACGAAATCTTTTTTGTTGTTAGCTGCAGACGATTTCCTTCAATAACAAGATAAAGAGTCAGACAAGTACTCAAAAACAGAAAGAAAATACAAAAAAAGGATCCAAAAAACACAGACAAAAGAAAAGAAAAAAGAAAAAAAAAAAAAACTCCTAAGGGCCGTACAGGGTAGCTATAGCATCAAATCATGACCGTCAAATTAGTAAACTAATTAATATCCATTAACTAGAGAGTAATTATCAAAGCAAGACACATGATATGTAATTAACTAATAATTATTAATAAATAAAAGTGGTGTCGTTCGTAACTATGGATTTGTTTTAAACCACAGAGTGCAGGGACGGTTCTCTTCCGTAGTTTTGAATTAATGAAAGTAACTTGACTGCATACGTTCAAAAGTATACTCGTCATATAAGCTGTGAGTCTTCTTTTATGAAAAATGCTTGGAACACCACCGATATTAAACATCATAAATAATAGATAGCGGATTTTATATATGGATCTTATATTGTTAATCAAACCCACTTTTTATTCCATAATGAAAGAAGAATATTGATTGCCTTATAGGTGTAAAAACAATTTAGATTCAATCTTTACGAACTCCAACTTCATTGCCATAAACCTTATATATTAGTCCCACTTGAAATCATATATATTAGAATTTTCATTAAAAGAAACAGTAATTCAGAGAAATTTTGAGATTTTATTAGAATTTCAACACCCGAACAACCTAATTATCCCAAAGCTATGTAGACTGGCACGGCTGGCACTTTTTTTTTTTTTTTTTTAAATTATTACTGTGAGTTTTATCTTTCTTAAATAGTGAACAATGATTGTTTATGATAAGATTACTGTTAAATCTATGTTTAGCCGCTTTAGGTGACATACATGTGTATATACATATATATATATATGTATATATTTATTTATTCGTTTTAAGTTGAAAATCTAATATATAGAAGGGAGTTAAGTTTTTTTTTTTTTTTTGGTGCTCGCTATAGAAGGGAATTAAGTTAATTAGACTAATTAAACACTTGAATTAGTAATTGGAAATTTTTAATAATAAGAGGACAAAAATGAAAACGTGTTTTGAAGTTTAGAAGGTGCGAAACATGGAAATAACACTAACTATATTATTCATCAATAACGCATAAGTTAATTGACCAAACAAACTCTATACAACATATATAACATGGTTTGCATCACTCAATACCATTGAAATGAAATTTATTCATCCACACAATATGACCACAATATACAACAGATAAATGGATCATGAGAAAAAAAAAAAAAAAAAGAGTTTTTTTTTTTTGCTTGAAGAACTACAAATCTCAAATCTCATATGTCATTCCAACCCTGAGAAGCCTGGTTGAGGGGATTTTCATTACCTTCTCTCCCTGCCTGAAGTTCTTCCTCAAGAAGCTATAGGCGTAGTCGACGACAATCTTCTTAAACCAGGACGAGTTGCGAGCCGCTACCACCTCTGTCTCTCCCAAGAGATAGACCACTCCTTTCTCCATTGCATGCTCAATGAACCGCATCTCTTCTTCAACCCCCGGTCGGGCGGGCACCACTGGCGCAGCCTCTACTATTCTACTTGATGAATCGGCCGACTTGCTATTAGCCGCTCGAAAGGAGTCACGGGACGAAACTTGAGACATCGATGCATTAATATTCATAGAGCGGAAGGAACCCGATGACATATTCGAAACACAAGATGTCGATGGTACAGCTAGCGCTTCTTCCACATGAATTGTTCGCGTCGAAGATCGCCTCGCTTTCTGTTTCCCAATACTAGTATTGATACTTTCCTGCACCGTCTGTTCTGCATCTGCTTCTGCTTCTGCTTCTGCTTCTGGTTTATGTTCAAACTCGATATTGAGCAAATCCTGTTGGCGGACGAACTCCTTCAGCTGTTCCACCAGTTGACGCTCAAACTCAGTAGTCTCCCCAATCATGTCGTTGTAGCCGTACCTCACGACGCACCTAAACATCCGATACTCCCTCGGGTCCACTTGCCGGAACAGAAACCGCTCTTCTGGGTCCACTTTACTAACGGGAATCGACTTAATGGAGACCACCACCAGGACGGAGTGAAGGGACGGGATGTGAGAGACGTAGTGGGTGAATATAGGAGGAATTCCCTGTACTAGCTCCGAGTACAAAAGCCCCATTCCCGGAACCCGGTTTATGCTAGGGTTTCTGGCAATTTGTTTTACATAATCACCGGAGACCTTGTTCCTGAGCTCAAACATGTATCTTTCCTTGTGGACGTAGTGCCAGATTCCCATGATGGTCGTTAGGAAGAATGCAAAAACCAGCGGAAGGTAACCGCCTTGTGTGAACTTGTACATGACTGATGATAAATATATCCCCTCTATGCAACCGAACACCACAAAGAAGAGTGCAATCAGCCATATGCTTGTCTTCCATATCACTATCATTATTAGCGTCACTAAGCATGTGGTGAGCACCATTACCGTCACCACTGCTATTCCTGTATGTTATTTTATATATATATATATTTAAATGATTAGAAAATAAGTATATATATTGCGAGAATTACTCAATGTAAAATATAAAGGAAAGAGAGAGAGAGAGAGAGAGAGAGAGAGAGAGAGAAGGAGGTTAGAGTT
>CM046377.1:41439152-41464152 GCA_025413485.1 Ficus microcarpa | reverse complement strand
AAAATGACTAGTGTAGCAATATTTTAATAATTTAGAGACATTCAGACTATCAAAAAAGATTAGAGAGCAAACCCCTAAACTGTAAAATATTGCTATATAATAATCATTTTCATTAATTTTGGATAGAATCCGTTAGTTGATATTACCTTTTAATCAAATTACTACCAGATTTTATCCTAAAGTTAACGAAAAGGATTATTATAACAATGTTTAATAGTTTAGAAACATTCCAGTTATGAGAAAAAAATCATGGATTAATCATGCATAAACTTAAAAATTTAGAGATTAAATGAATAATGTGTCAAAATAAATAAATAAATAATGTGGAGACCGGGCATGGGAGGTGGAGTGCAACCATTTACCGGTGTCAACGAAAAATATTTTAAAAGAGGGAAACTTTTTATCACTGTTTCTCTGTCCAAGAAGATAAATAAAATGCCTACTTTCCTTTAGTTTCTTTAAGGAAGTTTTCTTTCCTTTTGGTGACATGTCTTTCATTTGTATCTTTTTTAACAGTAAAGATAGGCATCGTGTTCATACTTTTCCATCTTTGTAAGACTGTTATGGTCTTTTTTTCATTTCCAACATTAACCCCCAATTAAAGTAAAACAGTAATCAAGCATAAGAGAATTAAACCCAAAGCTAATGGGCATTATTTTTTTCAACAAAAAAAAAACCACAAATGAACAGTGAAACCGTATCGCAGCTTAGTTATATACAACGACATGGTTTGGAGGCTAAATTATGTATAATTGTCAATGAAAAAAAGTTAAATTGTGTGGCTCAGGCTAATCAGCTTATTTCCATGACGCAGTCACTATCAGCAAAAAGCTACTTCTTTTTTTTTTTTTTTTTTTGAAATTAAAAGCTAATTGATTTGGTTTTCCATAATTGGGTTATTTATTTCTTATTTCTTTCATGTTCATTGCATGTTTCACGTAGTCTAGAATTTGCCAGCTGTCGCTTTTCGCTGTACATATGTTCTTTATTAACTGGACAGTGCTATTCGGCTTGGTTAAGCCCAGCTTTCACGTAATAGAGAACACATGATGGTGAATTAAAGTAGGATTTGATATTATATACCAATATTAATTGTTGATTTTATTATAATAAATATTGTTACTGTATCAATTCTAATATTAATTTTTGAGTAACAATTCAACTTATATAACAGTAAGACGTTGTGATATTTTTTTTATTAATATATAGATATAATTACTTGATATGATAACATTTTAAACACAGTTGAATAAAAGAGTAACAACTCATCAGTAATATAAATAGGGATTCAAAAATTAGTACTAAATTGATGTTTTTAGCATTTTTCTTGGCATAAATCTAAGCGTGAATTTTGATTTTTTTTTTTTTTTTTGGCATCCAGATATTTTGTTGACATAGACCATATTTCTCTTGAAATATATTTGCAACCATATATGTCATTTACTAGGAATCGATTATCGATGAGAGAGTTATGACAGTTTCAATTCTTCGAGTCACTTTTCCATAGTTTTCCCCCCCCCAAAAAAAAAAAAAACACTTCTATTGTTAGTAAGAGTCCAAGAAAGAAATCTCATGATGCCGGAGAGCGAGTCCCGTGTGTGCCATTACAAAGGTTATGTGAGGTAGCAGTCGGCTTAATTAGCATTAGGATGAGGACGGCAAGACTAGGGATGTAAATGGGGCGGGTCAAATGGGTACCCGCGAGACGAAGTTGTTGAGGGTCGGAATGCAACCTCGGCGGCGGGATTGAACGGCCACGACCTGCCCCTCTGATGATTGGGTACTCGGTCACTAGGCCACTCACCATGACTGTTTGTGTCGCTGGCCTAGGTACGAAAAATGCATGTTGTGTTAACGATAATATTCGGACATGAATATCCTTGGCGGGTTTTTGTTTTTGTTTTTTTCTTTTCTTTTCAATGGAGAATATACTTGAAAGGATTTAACTTTAAATAACTTCCAGAGCTTAATTGCATTGATTATAAACCACATTTAAGTACTTATACGGGGAACAAAATCGTTTTTTAATTGATTTTCATACTAGGAACAATAATCGAACTTATCAATGTTATTACATTTTGTCTTAAATAGTCATACAATGATAAGTACTACAATTTTACCAATAAACAAATAAACATTATAATTACGTATATAGTTTAGCGGTAACTTCATACTTAACGTTTATAAGGTGTAGAATTTGAATTGCCAACTTCAAATTTAAAAAACAATAATAATAATAATACTTGAGAAAAAAGGATATATGATCTCCATCCCATAATTTTCATGCACAATTAAGGAGCGAATTACAAGCTATGACATGCATTAATAATAAAAAGAAAGATCAAACCAAACATTTTCAACACTCATACGTCGTCGTCGTCGTTATTATTATTATTGTTGTTGTTAGATTTTAAAACTTACGGCTTGTCTGCAAGATCCCGAAGGTCCAGGTCCATAGTGAGGTCTCCCCAATAATTACGGGATTCTTGAACAAAACAGCTGGTGTCTCTATTAGCATCTGAAGTGCCGGCCATAGAGATGGAGCAAATCATTTCTTCGTTGGATAACAAGCTTTCCCACCAAAATTGATCCTCTTGCAGATCAACGGTCAATTTTTGCTGATCAGTACCTGCATGATTGTCTGATCTTGGCGGATTATTATCGTCATCGTTTACCATAATTTGCCTGTTTTGACCAACAACCCTAGGTAACTGCAATCGTGATTCTCCGCTGAAGCTCCGGGGACGAGGCTTTATGGCGTTGGTCTTCGTAACTATCCTTTTACCAGAATCATTACCATCCAATTTCACGTCTTTCTCTTTAGAAAACATGACTTTCTCACGTAAATGACAGTTCCAATAATTTTTCACATCATTCGCCGTTCTTCCGGGAATTCTACCCGCGATCAATGACCATCTGTTACTTCAAAAAAAAAAAAAAAAAAAGAATGAATGTAAAATGAAGGATGTGAGAAAGTTTCATATTGCACGGACAATATTTAAATGACAAAAACACGAATTCATGAAAATAATTAATTAGTCACACTGCAACCCTTGCGAATTTTGATCTTCTCAGGTTTTCAAGCATTTCCCAGCTGGTTAGCACCTGGTTGAGAAACAACGATATACATACAAAATTTAAAACAACGATATCCATCGCGGTAAATAAAAAGTATTGTAACCATATACACCACAATATATATATAAAAAACTTGCCTGTTACCCAAAAGCTTGTGGAGTCTAAGAATGAGATCAACTTCATCCTCCGCAAATGCTCCTCTCTTGATATCCGGCTTCAAATAGTTCATCCACCACAATCTACAGCTTTTCCGGCATCTGTTCAGCCCTGAAAATGCGACAAATACATGTAAACGAAGAAAACAATCGAGAATAAAACAAAAAAAATACAAGAAAAACAAAAACAACAACTAGTGCAGATGTATGTCATGTACATATACATATACACATATTTATATATATATGTGTATGTATATATATATATATATATATATATATATATAGAACATATTACCAGCTCTATCAGGAACTAGACGCCACTTTCCTTCTCCATACATTTCAAGGCACTGCTTTAGAAGAATATCTTCCTCTCTCGTCCATGCACCTTTTCTCACCCCGCCGGCAGTGATGCAACGCTCCATTTGGGCTAAAACTAGCTACGTACTGCCATTTTTCTTTCTACTTGTTCTTGTGAAAAACAAACATACATAAGTACACACCCACACACACACACACACACACACACACACACACAACTATTAGTCTACGCCCCCTTAAATTAATAGTTCTTTATATTTTATTAGGCAAACAATTTAAATTTTATGAAATAAGACAATTTTATTAAATCCATAAACATTATCTAGTTTTCATGAATTGTGTCAAGGTTTGGTGAAAACAAGGAAATCAACCATGTATCCTCTTATTGACAGATTGACAAGGCTTGTTCTTACTCTTCCAATATCAACAGCAACTGCGGAAACATTATCTAGTGTTCATGAATTGTCTCAAGGCTTGGTGAAAACAAGGAAATCAACCATGTATCATCTTATTTATTGACAGATTGATTAGGCTTGTTCTTACTCTTTCAGTTTCAATAGCAACTACAGAACGAGCATTTTCAATCATGAAAATAGTCAAGAGAAAACTCTGAAACAAGATATATGGAAGATAATTTTTTGAATGATTGCTTAGTTATCTACATTGAGAAAGAAATTGTTACAAAATTTAATAGTGAATTAATTATAGATGAATTTGCCTTTATGATAGATCATCGAACACAGCTTGTATTTAAGATAAGAAATTGATACTTTGAGGTGTACGAATTTAATATAATTGCTGCTCTTTCATTGAGAAAATTATAATGTTATTTGCAAGTGTATAAATTTTTTTTTTCATTTTTACAGGTGATTTATTGGACTTGGAGATATGAAACTTGAATAGCAATAATATTATGAAAATGTTAAGATCAATACTTCAATTATTCAGGTTCTTTCTTATATTATTTTTATTTCTAACTACAAATAACTGGCAGTAGCATGTTTTTCAATATAGATATAATATTGATATATCTATATATGTCAATATGTCATGAATTTAATGAACAAAAACTGTTGCATATATATATATATATATATATATAGGTTAGTATGTAATTAGTAGTCCTTCTTTCAGTTGTGAAATTCTTTGAAATTCCAAAAACGGAACACATCTAATTATGTATTTTCAAGAATGAGATCCGTCGGTATCTACCATTCCAACTTCATGTATCCTGTGAAACAAACTCGTTTTATTTATTTATTTATTTACTTATTGTTTTCTTTCTTTTAATGGATAAGGAGTAATCTGGTCAGCCAATGTAATCTCAACCACTTAAGCCCAGCTCCATCATTTAACTATAGTGTTAATGATATTTTGTATACTACAGAAAAAACTATATTGTGAAAAAGAAAGCGATAAGAAGTTTGGGTCTGAAATTTCACGGAATTTGCTAATTCCCCTGTCTCTTTTATCTTTTGCCAACACTATATACCTTTTTTTGTTAAATTAGAAAACTGTAATAATAATTATCAATAAATAATTAGAAAAGCTAGTAATGTTTTATCTCATTAACTTTATGCCAACTTTTTAATGTGAATTGTGTGAGATTATCTAATGCAAATTTGGAAATTTCCATTGTGTCAACATATATATCTCCATATGGAATTTTCGAAATAAGAAGCTTTCTCACCTCAGCAGCTAATCAACCGTACTATTGCAGTTTCATTGGATTAAGAAAGGCTGCATACATAATGAGTTATATATATATATATATATATATATATATTCAACAAAGAGGAAAGGTGACTCATGGAAATTATTAGTTTATTTTCATTGTGTGTGAATTATGTTTCCAATTCTATAAAAATGTCATGCACTACTCCGAACCCTAGGAACATCATGCTTAGTGAGAAATTTAATAATTATGCACTTGCTTAGAAAGAAAGTAAAATTATGATTTCAAGATCTAAAGATAAATTGGCAAAATTTTATGACTATATGTTACGAGATACAATCGTCGATTCTGAAAAGAAAAGTTCCTATAAACTTCATGTTCAAAAGAAAGAGGATTTCAAGATGTATAAATTGATCTAGTATTTGGTGGGATTCATATATCTCTTTTGGGATTCATATGTCTCTTTTGAAGAGTTGTTTCGTATTATTTAATCTTTTGTAATTAGATTTGCCTTAAGGGAATTCTAAACTTCTTCAGTTTTTTTCTTTTTTTTTTTCTTTTAAATCCTTTTAACAAATTTGCGTGAGGGACTTTGTTTCTCCTCTTCATTTATATATATAATATATATATATATAATACCATGGACTATAGGTGTAAGCGGACTGCACATAATCGAATTCTCTTATCAGACTAAAACTTTTCATGAGATTTAAATCTCTCATATATAGCATGTAAATGCAAAATAGAAAAAAAGAGGTCTGGGTTTCTTATTATTGCAATTGCAAAGAATACATAATCGATTAGTAAACTAATGAAGAGGAGTATCCCTACAAACAAAAGAATACGACCAAAAGCAAACAAATAAATTGGCAAAAGCAAATTAGGAGAAATTAGGATTTTCTGATTTTAAACCCTTTCAACTATGCGCACTAAATTTGTAGGATGACGTTTTCTTAACTGGCATCTTGTCCAATTTATTCTTCAAAATATGTAGCTACATATTAATTTCTCTAAGTGCCTAGAACAACTATTTCGACCTCCTTCTGAGTAATTATACAATTATAGATATTTGGAGCGTCATCCTCTTTCCCATGGATACATACTCTCAAGTTGTTGAATTAATAATGTTGACTCAAGACTTTCTTCAGCGGATCAAATTGACGAAGCAAAAGGAGCTTTCACACCCGTCAAATTGAGAAAAAGAAAGGAGCCACAAATATTAGAGTAATCTAACACTTTCTTCTAATAAGACCATCAAACTCCAACTACGTCATGCTTGGTGATAGTTATGCACTTGCTTACAAAAAAATGGAGTCAGTGGTTTCAAAATCTTAGGATAAGTTGATGGAACTCAATAATAAATATGCCAAGAGATATTATTGTTGATTCTAAAAAAATCCAGTACCTATAAATTTTGTGTTCCATAAGAAAAGGATTTCAAGATGTCTAAACGACTCCAATATTTGATTGGGTTCATGTTTGTCTTAGGTAGGATTGTTTTGTTTTGTTTTTATTTTTACTTTTATGTTTTCCTTTTTGTTTGCTTTACCTTTGAGGTACGATTCTAAATTTGTTTATTTATGTTTTCTTTTCCTTTTTAAGTTAAAAAATTCGTCCAACCCCCTCCCCACCCCCCCCCCCAAAAAAAAAAAAAAAACCAACGTAAATATTAAAAATCCTCTTTTAAGACTTCAATTTTTTCAAAAGAGTATTCATCCGTTAAATCTATCCAAGATTTTTGTTTTCCTCACCTGCAGACATCTGATTGACATCCGACAATTTTTGACCCCAGTCGTGAAGTACTGGTCCAACTTGTTTTCAATTATTGCCTTCTTCTCACGATTTTTTTTTTTTTTCTCTCTCTTTTTGCTTAAAGCTTTCTTCTTCTCACGTTGTTTCGTAGTTACGTGGATGAATCCTTTAACATCAACTTGGTCCTTATTGAATTAATCTTCTTGCACATGTGACTCGAAAAGAAAATAAATAATCCTAATCCTAAAAATAATTAACTCTAACAAATTGAACTGATCAAATAAGACTTGCGTCTTTCAGTAGTTATTAATTATTATATAATTCACTCTTATTTACTTAAACAAAAGGTACTCATTGATTAATGTGGAATAAGATTATGAACGGGTGCCTAACCTAATGTAATTAATATGTATTTGTAATAATATTCTTATAAGCGAAAGGAAAAAGAAAATAAAAAACATAGATTTGATAAGGCATATCTTTCTTCCTTCATTTTCTTTTCATTTCTCGAACAATAACCCAAATTCATAGAAAAGGTAACTAATATTTTACATCTTGTTAATTTGCGTAGAAAATGTATTATACGTGGATCTGTGATTAACAAAAGTTTTGTTTGAAAATTTGCTCGTAACTTTTTTCTTTTTTCTTTTTTCTTTTTCATATAGAATGATGTGGGAGAATCACAAGCACAAAGGTAACTAGGAGATCATTATTAAGTTTACACCACCTCATTGTCTCTTCCAATAGAGGCCCTCTAATTGGTTTTAAAAAAAGTCAATAAAGAGTAAAAAGAAAGAAACCTACTGCGAATATCTAAAACATGAAAACAAAAAGCAATCTAATTAACTTGACTATGGACAAGGAGAATATGAGGTCAGAAAATACAATCTAAATAATTCTTTTGAAAATCGAACTCTAATAAGTTAGACTTCATTAAAAACTCTACTTGTAAAATCCTTAACTAAAGTGGCCTTAGTTTTTACGGGAGGCCGACCTGACCCAACCCAGTCACACATCTTTGCTTCTTCGTCTATTCTCTTTCTTTTTTCCTTTTTCTTTTTAAATGGTCCCCCTTTTTTCCCCTCAATATACACATGTTACCCTTTTTTTTCTGTTTGGTTGCTAAGTGTGACTGCATTTTATTTGATGATACGTCATTTTCTAATCAGTCATGCAACGAAAATGTTTTTAAAAAATACAAAAATAATCAAATGTTACTTGTACCCGTCGAATAAAAACTAACCTTCATACGCCATTAAAGAAATCAACTGAAATTGATGCGTATGCCAATATATAGATGTTTTTTGTATTACAAATATTTTAGTCTCACATGTTTGGAAGAGATCGATTGTGGGCACTTAAAGCGGAAATATTGTTTGTTTTTTGTATTACTTTTGGAAGCTCCCTTTTATGGCTTCCTTAACTTAATGCTCCTTGACGAGATAAAAAAATGATCTTCTCCTTAGGCATTCATTAGCTAATAGGTCAAGGACTTATAAAGAGTCCATAATCAAATCGATGCAAAACATGACAGGTAGGTGATGCATGACTCTATTCTTTGGACATGTCAAAGCAATCAATGTTCCAAATGGGATTTAATTTGCCATCATATCACCACCACCCCCTGTGGTTGTGGTTGGGAAATGTTGTACCATAGACAATTTACATATATAAATATATGAAGTTTAGGGGATATACATATATATATATATATATATTACAAACACTACTTTAAATACACAATAATATTCCTATATATCATATGCACCCCATCAATGACATCCGAACACGGTCCAGAAGTAGTACAAGACCGATTGATACATTTAAAGTTAAGATTATACGAACAATGCTGACCCATTAATAGTACTGCAGGAAAGTAGTTCAACGAAATTATATATATATGGTACTGGTGGACAATATAATAAAAACAATAATAATACAATGTACGTAGGAAATTACAACTGCTACTACATGGCCAATATTAATTAATAACTAATTTCCTTGGTCGAAATCCCAAAGGTCCATATCCACGAGGAAGTCTGTCCAACAATTTTGGTGGCCATTATTATTAATTGTTTGATTATCTTCAACGTAATCTGCAGAATTGGTTCCCATTAAGGCTGCTGCAGGTTGATCATCAGCTAATTCTTGAGACAAAAAGTTTACAATAGTATTATTATAATTACTGCTAGGCTCTGCATGAATATCTAAATTACCAGTACTAGTACAACTGGCAATGTAGTTCGGGAATATTCCGTCCTCGGATGTATTTTTACTAATCATGCTGTCATCTACTAGTAATAAGCTTTCCCACCAAGACTTATTTATCGGTACTACTCCGGCGGCTTCTTCGTGGTGGTTGTCCGTCGAAGTTGGTTGGATGTTCTCATTGATGCTGTATAAATTAGTTGTGGTGGTGTTATTCTTGTCCATCAAAGTTGGTCGTTTCTTGAAGATGACAGGACGAGGCTTTACTAACACATTATTAACGTTGGACTTATTATTATTATTTTTATTATTAATTACTTTCTTGTCTTTGATACTATTGTTTTTAGTGTTCTTGTTTTCATGGGAGAAGGCCACCTTCTTGCGTAAATGAGTGTTCCAATAGTTCTTCACAGCGTTGGCTGTTCTTCCTGGAATCCTTCCCGCTATCAATGCCCATCTGTAAATAATTAATTGTAAAATAAATAGATAAATAAATGTTAGGAAAAAGAACAACTGTAATTATACATGAGAGAGAGAGGGAAGGGGGGGGGGGGGGGATAGGCATAATGGTCGAAGAAAAGGGTAGAAAATCAGTTGAAACGGTTTTAGGGGCGGTCTTCAAGTAAATTCTCTCTTCTTCTTAGTATAGAAACTTAAAGAGTGCTAGGTGGAGGGATATGTGAAAGGGTTTTGATATTTATGATTATTTAGTGAGAAAGAAAATAGAAGAGAAAAAAAATATTAGAGTGGAGATTTTAAATCTTGTAAAGTACCCAAATTTAAATAAGGGATCCATTTTTGTAAAATACAAGGACACGAACACACAATTCTCACGAGACAGATTGACCATAAGACCTTTAGGAGAAGGACATTAATAGATCCATAAGTGGATTCCACTAAATTACCAATTACATGCAATTACTAACTGAAATGGAAATTTTGGGCACTTGTAAACCAAAAAGTGGCTACCAATTTTTTTGGTAAAACATAAAGACAAGAGCATGCAATTCCCACAAGACCTTCAAGAAAAGGACATTAATGGACTCCACTAAATTACCACTTCAGATAATGGCTAATTGAAAAGAACTTGTGGCACTTATAAATCACTTAAAGTCCTTATCTTTCATATAAAGTAGTCATTTTACAAATAAAAACATTTTCTTTTCCATATATCTCTATACCAAATAAGAAAGATTTTTTTTTTTCTCTTTATTTTATCTCTGGCCTCCATTCTATATTTTCCTCACTTAAGATATTTTTCATTTATTACTTTTTATCTTCTCTTATACCTCCCAAATACACCCTTATTTGCAGGACTAATAAAAAATAGAAAAGAAGAAAGAAACTAGAATATGACTAGGAAGATTCCTCTCTAATAAGAAATAATATAATATTTTGATCAAGGATTTTACCTTTCCAAAACACTACAAGCATAAATATAATGAGTAGTGTAGAAAACAAGTAACTTTAATCTTAACTTTTTGATTAATAACTCATGTGTCATATTTTTATCAGTTAGAAGTGGCAATATTTTAATACTTATTAATAAAAAATGATAACTCATATACCATATAAGTCGGTACTCAAAAGTTGATATCTATATATTTTTCTTGTTTTTTAGTGTACTAAAAGCATAAAATATATGTAGAAGAAAGTAGTTTGCAAAAACGAATAGGTAAATTGGAGGACCAAAAATTAAGAAGGTCTTTATACTTTAATTTGTAAACAAGAGGCATAGTTATTTAACACAAATTTTTGTGATAGAGTATTCCTATCAATAATATATTTTTGAGTGTTACGATTGCGTAAAAATAAAAAATAAATAAAAAAAAGAAAAGAAAAATAACCAAATTATTTATTTTAAATTTGATGATTTAAGATAAAACCTAGTAGGTTATTTTTTCGTTTATTGTTACTGTATAGAATCTTATATATGTGTGTGTGTGTGTGTATATATATATATATAAGATGTATAGAATCTTATTTGTTTAAAGAAGGGCATATACTGATTTTATTTATTTATTTTTTTCCTCTTATGAGGTACGAGGGCGTAGTTATTAACACAAACAGATAATTGTAGCATGATCATGACTGATGCATTTAGATGTCAAGCATTATAATTGGTTGCACAGGTGACATTATTACTGCTTGTCATTCGGCCAAGGGTAAAGAACCTTTACATCTCACTATTATTAACTGCAACTCAAGTTCCACAAATTTATTCCAACAAACCAATGAAAGAAAAGTTCTACATCATCATTGTATTCATATACAAATAATGAGCTTTCCAAGGAAACTTTTTTTTACCACCTTATATTTTATGTAATTGTTATTATTTTATTAATAGACATTTAAATAAATATCATTTTATTTTATTATGTACTAATAAAAAAAGTAACAACTCATAATGTAAATTAATATTCAAAAGTTAATATTAAAATTCAGGTTCTAACATTTTTTTTTAAACTAGAAGTCTAGTAATGTTAAATTTAGTACCCGAATTAAGAAAACACATATTACTTCACATCGCCAGTACTTTATTATTATTACTACAAAGGAATTGTTGCTTTATTACAATCGTGTAGATTCCAATCATACAAAACTTTAAACCCTCCTCTAACCTTCCTTTCCGTGTTATTGATATACACTAGCGCATATGTTTATAAGCGTGTGTGTGTATAATACGGCACATAATACAATCAATTTGAAATATATCACACACACGCGCACTACAATATTCTTTTTCTCAATATACACATATATTATGTGATGTGTATTTTTTCTACTCGAATAAGTGTCACATATGATGCAAAGGAAATGTACTTGGTCCTCTAGGCACCATAAATAATTACTGCTAAATAGTATAGAGATCCACACACACATATAATATTATATTAGTTGGAGCGGTTTGATAAGTATGGACGAAAATACGATAAAAGTATCATTCACACTTGTAATATGTAATGAAATATATATATATTAATATGTGTGGGATTGAAGTACATTCAACGTACTTGCCTGTTGCCTAAAAGCTTGTGAAGTCTAAGAATGAGATCAACTTCATCAGCAGTGAATTCTCCTATTTTGATATCCGGCTTCAGATAGGTCATCCACCTCAGCCTACAGCTTTTCCTGCATCTATTAAGTCCTGCAAAATGCAACAAATAAACATTTAAACATCATATGTATATATATATAACATGCTTATAAATAAATCATAACATGCTTATATCTATATGTTTATCAAGTTACGAACCCCGTTGGAACTAGGTGAGATGAATTAAGAGAGATAGTTAGGTAGAACTCTGGTATTCGAAAACTAAGAGCGAAAATTATTAAGTTACCAGCTCTTGAAGGAACAAGATGCCATTTTCCTTCACCGTACTCGTCAATGCACTTCTTGAGTATAATATCTTCCTCTCTGGTCCAAGCACCTTTTCTGACCCCCTGAGTCGCAGAGGAACGGCCATCCATATATGTAACAGCAACGCAGTTTATGCTGTGCATATTACCAACACGAAATTCTTATATATCTAGACTGTCTATAGTACTAGTGCACTCAAACACAAATGCGCACACACCAACTGTTTTTTCATCAAAACTCTCACGGATCAACTACTATATGTATACATGTATATAGAGCGAGAGAGAATAACGTACGCCAGTGCTAGTCATGCATGGTGACGTGCAAATCTGATATCCACACAAAAAGTAGAAAACGTAAATCAAAAACAAAATACGAGGTATGGTTTTATATGGATGATATTTGTGCAAAATTTCTTCTTCAAGATTCTTTTAGTCAGCTAGCTACCAGTCCAACGTTTTTGTGCAGCAGATCAACGCGTGGTATTGTATTTGCAGTACTACTGTCACTTGCTTTTCTTTTCTTTTTTTTTTTTTTTTTTTTTTTAATAAACAAAACTAAATTAAAAACAATTAAGAGGAGTGGTTACAGGGATACTCTAACGGTAATATCATATATGACTCTACCTAAAGGTGTAAGTTCGAATCTCCACCCCAAATTCAAAAAAAAAAAAAAAAAGAATTATGAGGATCCTACATACCTAAAACAGAAATAAAACCAAAAGCAAAACTAGGAAAAAGCAAAAAAGCAAAAAAGCAAAAGCAAGCAAAAACAAGAAAGAAACAATTAATTAATGAGATATTGACGGTCAAAAGCTATTTTTGACGTTATTTTGTTTTAGTGTTATTCTTCTAATTCTAAGAGTTTAGTACTCTACGTTTTTTACAGTTCGATGGTTGATGTGGTATATTTGAAACAAAAATTCCTAGACAGCACTACTAAAACATGTTCCTTAACATAGTGATAATTAATGAGCATATCCAGAAAATTTCAACAAAGAGGAAGAATGCTAAATCTAAATATTATCCACATATTTTTCTTATCAAGATTACAAAGATCATATGAAGAGATTGCAGGGTAGTGATTAAGGTGGTGGTTTTGAACTCGAAGGGACATGTAAATTAAAGACTAGCGATCTTGATAAAATCTTTAATGGAGTCATATACATTGATAGTCATCCAAATTACTGAAGAATTTTACGTACTTTTACTTTAGTGTGCCATTATCATATGTATCTAGTTTATTATCTTTTTTTGAAAGCTCAGATGTGTCATATTAGTTGTTTAAACTCTTTTACAGGTAATAAAGCTATTCTGGTCAGAGGTTTATCCTTTAGTTATCTTCATATTAAGATAAAAAAAAAAAAATTGTGATTTAGAAAAATGTACGAACAAAGAAAAAAAAAATCTCCGCAAATAGTATGTATATTTTGAACACTTTTGAGTTTATCTTTTCCACCTAAAGAGTACAGTTACGTGCGTCACACGTGGACATTTAATGGAAGTTAATGGAATTATGTGCTGATTCTAATCAGTTTATCTTCTTTTAATCAGCTTTGATCAGCAGATCATCTCGTTTTCACAGTATTATAATACACATTGTGCTACACGGGGTGGTCTGCTTTTTCTTTCTTTCTTTTTCTTTTTTTTTTTTTTAATTAAGCCTTTAGTGCTAAGGTTTGGATTGTACGTCCAAATGCAATCTTAAACTAGTGGTGAGCACGTGCCATGCACAATTGAAAAAAAAAGAGTAAATAAAATAAAAAGTAATGTGTGAGATGCTATAAGAAGATAGTAATTGAATGAGTTATATTAAAAAAAAAAAAAAAAGAATTCAAATAGGGATACATTTGAGGGTGGGAGAAGTTTCAATTGAGGCTAAAAAAATGAAAAAAAATATGAAAGAATAAAAAAAAGGATAAAGCTACGGTAAAACCCTTTTATATGCTCTATCGATAGAGCTCATTTTTAAACCATTAAGATATAATCAAATGGCTGAGATATTGTTTATGTATAATAATAATTATACACTTACCTCATCTTAGTATAGATTAATAAATAAATAATTTTAAAAAAGACCAGCCCATTCCTTTCCCTGACGCTAAAGACTTCGCCACTATTGCCCGCGATGGACGCCTGCCCCCCCTTGAAGCCGACCAGCTCTTCCCTCCCTCCTTCCCGATCCCCGCAATGGAAACCCCCCCTGACCTTCCACTGGTGAAGGTGGATTCTTTAAATTTTCCTTTCTTATTATTTTTTTAATTTCTTAGTCAAATACAACTATTAAGTAAAGTTTATGATAATTACCATACACAAGTAATATTTTAGTTATTTGATTATATCTGAACAGTTTAAAATTGAGCTCTATCGACATGGTATATAAAAAGGTATTGCTCTTTAAAATTACTACTCTTTTATTGAGAAAATTATAATGTTATTCGCAAGTGTATAAATTTTTTTTCTTCATATTTACAAGTGATTTATTGGACTTGGAGCTTCAAGATATGAAACTTGAATAGCAATGATATTATGAAAATATTAAGATCAATACTTCAATTATATTCAGGTTCTTTTTTGTATTATTTTTATTTCTAATTACAAATAAATGGCAGTGGCATGTTTTTCAATACAGATATAATATTGATGTGTCTATATATGTCAATGTTTCATAAATTTAATAAACAAAAACTGTTGCATATATACATATAGGTTAGTATGTAATTAGTAGTCCTTCTTCTAGTTTTGAAATTCTTTGAAATTTCCAAAAACAGCACACATAAAATTATGTGTTTTCAAGAATGAGATCCGTCGGTATCAACCAGTCGAACTTCATGCATCCTGTGAAACAAACTCGTTTTATTTATTTATTTATTTATATTTTCTTTCTTTTAATGGATAAGGAGTAATCTTGTCAGCCAACGTAATCTCAACCACGTAAGCCCGGCTCCATAGTGTTAATGATATTTTGTTTACTACAGAACAAACTATACTGTGAAAAAGAAAGCGATAAGAAGTTTGTGTCTGAAACTTCACAGAATTTGCTAATTCCCCTTTTATCTTTTGGCCAACACTATATACCTTTTTTTGTTAAATTAGAAAACTGTAACAATAATTATCACTAAATAATTAGAAAAGCTAGTAATGTTGTATCTCATTAACTTTATGCCAACTCTTTAATGTGAATTGTGTGAGATTATCTAATGCAAATTTGGAAATTTCCATTGTGTCAACATATATATCTCCATATGGAATTTTGGAAATAAGAAGCTTTCTCACGTCAACAGCTAATCAACCGTACTTTTGCAGTTTCATTGGATTAAGAAAGGCTACATACATAATGAGTTATATATATATATTTATATATATATGTATATTCAACAAAGAGGAAAGGTGACTCATGGAAATTATTGGTTTATTTTCGTTGTGTGTGAGTTATGTTTCCAATTCTATTAAAATGTCATGCACTACTCCGAACCCTAGGAACATCATGCTTGGTGAGAAATTTAATAATTATGCACTTGCTTAGAAAGAAAAGAAAATTATGATTTGAAGATCTAAAGATAAATTGGTAAAATTTTATGAAAATAAGCTACGAGACACAATCGTTGATTCTGAAAAGAAAAATTCCTATAAACTTCATGTTCGAAAGTGAGAGGATTTCAAGATGTATAAATTGATCTAGTATTTGGTGGGATTATTCATATATCTCTTTGGGATTCATATGTCTCTTTTGAAGAGTTGTTTCGTATTATTTAATCTTTTGTAATTAGATTTGTCTTAAGGGAATTCTAAACTTCTTCAATTTTTTTTGGTTTTTTTTTTTTAAATCCTTTTAACAAATTTGCGTGAGGGACTTTGTTTCTCCTCTTCATTTATATACATAATATATATATATATATATATAATGCCATGGACTATAGGTGTAAGCGGATTGCACATAATCGAATTCTCTTATCAGACTAAAATTTTTCATGAGATTTAAATCTCTCATATATATAGCATGTAAATGCAAACTAGAAAAAAAGAGGTCTGGGTTTCTTATTATTGCAATTGCAAAGAATACATAATCGACTAGTAAACTAATGAAGAGGAGTATCCCTACAAACAAAAGAATACGACCAAAACCAAACAAATAAATTGACAAAAGCAAATTAGGAGAAATTAGGATTTTCTCATTTTAAACCCTTTCAACTATGAGCACTAAATTTGTGGGATGACGTTTTCTTAACTGGAATCTTGTCCAATTTATTCTTCAAAATATGTAGCTACATATTAATTTCTCTAAGTAGAACAACTATTTCGACCTCCTTCTGATTAATTACACAATTATAGATCTTTGGAGCGTCATCCTCTTTCCCATGGATGCATCCTCTCAAGTTGTTGAGTTAATAATGTTGACTCAAGACTTTCCTCTTTCCTATGGATACATCCTCTCAAGTTGTTGAATTAATAATGTTGATTCAAGACTTTCTTCAGCGGATCAAATTGAGGAAGCAAAAGGAGCTTTTACACCCGTTAAATTGAGAAAAAGAAAGGAGCCACAAATATCAGAGACCAACGATGTTGACGGGATATCGAACTCCAACTACGTCATGCTTGGTGATAGTTACGCACTTGCTTACGAAAAAATGGAGTCGGTGGTTTCAAAATCTTAGGATAAGTTGATATATGCAGGAACTCAATAGTAAATATGCCAAGAGATATTATTGTTGATTCTAAAAAAATCCAGTACCTATAAAATTTTGTGCTCCATAAGAAAAGGATTTCAAGATATCTAAATGACTCCAATATTTGATTGGGTTCACGTGTGTCTTAGGTTGGATTGTTTTGTTTTGTTTTTATTTTTATTTTTTTCTTTTTGTTTGCTTTACCTAGGTACGATTCTAAATTTGTTTATTTATGTTTTCTTTTCCTTTTTAAGTTAAAAAATTCCTCCAACCCCCCCAAAAACCAACTTAAATATAAAAAATCCTCTTTTAAGACTTGAATTTTTTCAAAAGAGTATTCATCCGTTAAATCTATCCAAGATTTTTGTTTTCCTCACCTGCAGAGCATCTGATTGACATCCTACAATTTTTGGCCCCAGTCGTGTAGTACTGGTCCAACTTGTTTTCAATTATTGCCTTCTTCTCACGATTTTTTTTTTTGGTTCGATTGTGAAGGGACAGTTTAAATTTGATAACGAGTATAAAGGGCAGCCCTAAGAAAAAACACTGACAGGCTTCTACGCATAGGCTGTAGTAAAACTGGAATTAAAAAATTCGGATTTAAAAGAAATAAATAAAAAATAGTAAAGATGTCACCGCCCTAGAAAAAAAAAAATCGACAGATCGAAAACCTCCTGCTTCAAACAATCATCCTTTTTTTTTTTTTTTTATCTATTGATCAATGTAACATAAATTTTTTCATTTAATCAATATGACATAAATTTTTATTTACTTTAGTTTAATTTTATGTTATATTTAGTCTAATAAACTTAAGCTAAAAATTCAGTGTATTAAAATACATTCCAGTGATAAGTTTAGGGATACCAGAACCAAAGGGGAAAAAAAAAATCAAATTTTGTGAGTGTGATGGAGGCCACAATTCAAAATTAATCCCGTTCTATTGATTGGAGACAATTTCTTCAAAATTTTTAAGTGGGTCCCCCCGGCCCTTTTTTTTAAATTTTATTTTACAAACGTGACTGTTTTGGTAATTGACAATTTTATCCCTGAGCCATCATCTATGGCGGGACCCAACAAATGCTGGAGTTGTCGCTTCTGTTTGAGTAATTTGCTCCAGCTTTAATTTCTATATGTATGGACTATTATATCAACTCTGGCATGAAAGGGGCGACTCGTAAGAAATCACTTTCTACAACTTCTATAGCGTTTCTAGACCCACAAAAAAAAAAAAAAAAAAAAAAAAAAAAAAAAGATCATTTGTATTATTGTTGGCAAATATTGTACGTACACATGTACTTTGTCATTTTGTGTCTATTGCATTGTTAGCAAATATAGCTACATATAAAAATTTCACTTGTCTGTTTTGTAACCCACAAAGCCACCGTTAAATGTCGCAAAAAGGTCTTTGCACAGAGAGTGAAAACGACGGTTGGTCCGTCTTCATTTAACACATATAGTACGGAAGTGTGATGCATACACTCTTCATTTCAATTTGCGAAAATATGGGGCAAAAAAAAAAAAAAAAGAGTTGATAAGGCATATCTTTCTTCCTTCATTTTCTTTTCATTTCTCGAACAATAACCCAAATTCATAGAAAAGGTAACTAATATTTTACATCTTGTTAATTTACGTAGAAAATGTATTATACGTGGATCTGTGATTAACAAAAGTTTTGTTTGAAAATTTGCTCGTAAATTTTTTCATTTTTCATTTTTCTTTTTCATATTGAATGATGTGGGAGAATCACAAGCATAAAGGTAACTAGGGGATCATTATTAAGTTTACACCACCTCATTGTCTCTTCTAATAGAGGCCCTCTAATTGGTTTTTAAAAAAGTCAATAAAGGCTCGTTTGGTGAATGAGTTTGAGTTGAAATTTTTAAATTTGAATAGTAATTTTTGTTAACTTTTTAAAAAAGACAAAAAACTTTTTCAGAAAAGATAAAAAACTTTTTAAAAAAATTGAGTTTAAACCTTAAGTTTAAACTTGAACTCCAAACGGAGCCAAAGAGTAAAAAGAAAGAAACCTACTGCGAATATCTAAAACATGAAAACAAAAGGCAATCTAACTAGGCTATGGACAAGGAGAATATGAGGTCAGAAAATACAACCTAAATAATTCTTTTGAAAATCGAACTCTAATAAGTTAGACTTTATTAAAAACTTTACCAGTAAAATCCTTAACTAAACTGGCCTTAGTTTTTTCGGGAGGCCGACCTGCCCAACCCAATCACACATCTTTGCTTCTTCGTCTATTCTCTTTCTTTTTTCCTTTTTCTTTTTAAATGGTCCCCCTTTTTTCCCCTCAATATACACATGTTACCCTTTTTTTTTCTGTTTGGTTGCTAAGTGTGACTGCATTTTATTTGATGATACGTCTTTTTCTAATCAGTCATGCACGAAAATGTTTTTAAAAAATACAAAAATAATCACATGTTACTTTTACCCGTCAAATAAAAACTAACCTTCATACGCCATCAAAGAAATCAATTGAAATTGATGCGTATGCCAATATATAGATGTTTTTTGTATTACAAATATTTTAGTCCCACATGTTTGGAAGAGATCGATTGTGGGCACTTAAAGCGGAAATATTGTTTGTTTTTTGTATTACTTTTGGAAGCTCCTTTTTATGGCTTCCTTAACTTAATGCTCCTTTTCAGTAAATTTAGCGGATCGTTATTTTTATGCTGAAAAAAAAAAAAAAAAAAAAAAGGAGAGAGATCTATAGGCGTGCCATGTACGTGGTAAGTTCCTTTTTTTTTTTTTTTTTGTGTGATCAAATGAGGATCAATTGGTATCTTCGCTCTCAGTCAGTGTAGAAGTATATAGCTGGGCTCACTGACGAGATAAAAAAAATGATCTTGTCCTTCGGCATTCATTAGCTAATTGGTCAAGGGCTTATAAAGAGTCCATAATCAAATCCATGCAAAACATGACAGGTAGGTGACGCATGACTCTATTCTTTTGGACATGTCAAAGCAATCAATGCTCCAAATGGGATTTACTTTGCCATCGTATCACCACCAACCCCTGTGGTTGTGGTTGGGAAGTGTTGTACCATAGACAATTTACATATATGTTTAGGGGGACGTCGATTCTAAAAACATCATAAAACAAGGGACATTCGTAACGAACAAACAATTTTAAGATTTCACATATATATATATATATATATATATTACAAATACTACTTTAAATACACAATAATATTCATATATATTATATGCACCCCATCAGTGACATCCGAACACGGTCCAGAAGTAGTACAAGACCCATTAATACATTTAAAGTTGAGATTATACGAACAATGCTGACATATTAATAGTACTGCAGGATAATAGTTCAACGAAATTATATATATATGGTACTGGCGGACAATATAATAAAACAATTATAATACAATGTACGTAGGAAATTACAACTACTACGACATAGCGAATATTAATTAATAATTAATTTCCTTGGTCGAGATCCCAAAGGTCCATATCCATGAGGAAGTCTGTCCAACAATTTTGGTCGCCATTATTATTAATTGGATGATGATCTTCAACGAAATCTGCAGAACTGGTTCCCATTAAGGCTGCTGCAGGTTGATCATCAGCTAATTCTTGAGACAAAAAGTTTGCAATATTATTATTATAATTACTGCTAGGCTCTGCATGAATATCTAAATTACCAGTACTAGTACAACTGGCAATGTAGTTCGGGAATATTCCGTCCTCGGATGTATTTTTACTAATCATGCTGTCATCTACTAGTAATAAGCTTTCCCACCAAGACTTATTTATCGGTACTACTCCGGCGGCTTCTTCGTGGTGGTTGTCCGTCGAAGTTGGTTGGATGTTCTCATTGATGCTGTATAAATTAGTTGTGGTGGTGTTATTCTTGTCCATCAAAGTTGGTCGTTTCTTGAAGATGAAAGGACGAGGCTTTACTAACACATTATTAACGTTGGACTTATTATTATTATTTTTATTATTAATCACTTTCTTGTCTTTGATACTATTGTTTTTAGTGTTCTTGTTTTCATGGGAGAAGGCCACCTTCTTTCGTAAATGAGTGTTCCAATAGTTCTTCACAGCGTTGGCTGTTCTTCCTGGAATCCTTCCCGCTATCAATGCCCATCTGTAAATAATTAATTGTAAAATAAATAGATAAATAAATGTTAGGAAAAAGAACAACTGTAATTATACATGAGAGAGAGAGGGAAGGGGGGGGGGGGGGGGATAGGCATAATGGTCGAGGAAAAGGGTAGAAAATCAGTTGAAACGGTTTTAGGGGCGGTCTTCAAGTAAATTCTCTCTTCTTCTTAGTATAGAAACTTAAAGAGTGCTAGGTGGAGGGATATGTGAAAGGATTTTGATATTTATGATTATTTAGTGAGAAAGAAAATAGAAGAGAAAAAAAATATTAGAGTGGAGATTTCAAATCTTGTAAAGTACCCAAATTTAAATAAGGGATCCATTTTTGTAAAATACAAAGACACGAACACACAATTTTCACGGGGCAGATTGACCATAAGACCTTCAGGAGAAGGACATTAATAGATCCATAAGTGGATTCCACTAAATTACCAATTACATGCAATTACTAACTGAAATGGAACTTTTGGACACTTGTAAACCAAAAAGTGGCTACCAATTTTTTTGGTAAAACATAAAGACAAGAGCATGCAATTCCCACAAGGCCTTCAAGAAAAGGACATTAATGGACCCCACTAAATTACCAATTCAGATAATGGCTAATTGAAAAGAACTTGTAGCATGATCATGACTGATGCATTTAGATGTGAAGCATTATAATTGGTTGAACAGGTGACATTATTACTGCTTGTCATTCGGCCAAGGGTAAAGAACCTTTACATCTCACATTATTATTAACTGCAACTCAAGTTCCACAAATTTATTCCAACAAACCAATGAAAGAAAAGTTCTACATCATCATTGTATTCATATACAAATAATGAGCTTTCCAAGGAAACTTTTTTTTACCACCTTATATTTTATGTAATTGTTATTATTTTATTAACAGACATTTAAATAAATATCATTTTATTTTATTATGTACTAATAAAAAAAGTAACAACTCATAATGTAAATTAATATTCAAAAGTTAATATGAAAATTCAGGTTCTAACATTTTTTTTTTAAACTAGAAGTCTAGTAATGTTAAATTTAGTGCCCGAATTAAGAAAACACATATTACTTCACATCGCCAGTACTTTATTATTATTACTACAAAGGAATTGTTGCTTTATTACAATCGTGTAGATTCCAATCATACAAAACTTTAAACCCTCCTCTAACCTTCCTTTCCGTGTTATTGATATACACTAGCGCATATGTTTATAAGCGTGTGTGTGTATAATACGGCACATAATACAATCAATTTGAAATATATCACACACACGCGCACTACAATATTCTTTTTCTCAATATACACATATATTATGTGATGTGTATTTTTTCTACTCGAATAAGTGTCACATATGATGCAAAGGAAATGTACTTGGTACTCTAGGCACCATAAATAATTAGTGCTGAATAGTACAGAGATCCACACACACATATAATATTACATTAGTTGTAGCGGGTTGACAAGTATGGACGAAAATACGGTAAAAGTATCTTTCACACTTGTAATATGTAGTGAAATATATATATATATATATATTAATATGTGAGGGATTGAAGTACATTCAACGTACTTGCCTGTTGCCTAGAAGCTTGTGAAGTCTAAGAATGAGATCAACTTCATCAGCAGTGAATTCCCCTCTTTTGATATCCGGCTTCAGATAGGTCATCCACCTCAGCCTGCAGCTTTTCCTGCATCTATTAAGTCCTGCAAAATGCAACAAATAAACATTTAAACATCATATGTATATATATATATAACATGCTTATAAATAAATCATAACATGCTTGTATCTATATGTTTATCAAGTTACGAACCCCGTTGGAACTAGGTGAGATGAATTAAGAGAGATAGTTAGGTAGAACTCTGGTATTCGAAAACTAAGAGCGAAAATTATTAAGTTACCAGCTCTTGAAGGAACAAGATGCCATTTTCCTTCACCGTACTCGTCAATGCACTTCTTGAGTATGATATCTTCCTCTCTGGTCCAAGCACCTTTTCTGACCCCCTGAGTCGCAGAGGAACGGCCATCCATATATGTAACAGCAACGCAGTTTATGCTGTGCATATTACCAACACGAAATTATTATATATCTAGACTGTCTATAGTACTAGTGCACTCAAACACAAATGCGCACACACCAACTGTTTTTTCATCAAAACTCTCACGGATCAACTACTATATATATGTATACATGTATATAGAGCGAGAGAGAATAACGTACGCCAGTGCTAGTCATGCATGGTGACGTGCAAATCTGATATCCACACAAAAAGTAGAAAACGTAAATCAAAAACAAAATACGAGGTATGGTTTAGAGGGATGATATTTGTGCAAAATTTCTTCTTCTAGATTCTTTTAGTCAGCTAGCCACCAGTCCAACGTTTTTGAGCAGCAGGTCAACGCGTGGTATTGTATTTGCACAACTGTCACTTGCTTTTCTTTTCTTTTTTTTTTTTTTTTATAAACAAAATTGAATTGAAAACAATTAAGAGGAGTGGTTACGGGGATACTCTAATGGTAATATCACAAATGACTCTACCTAAAAGTGTAGAGTTTGAATCTCCACCCCAAACTCAAAAAATTAAAAAAAAAAATTATGAGTATCCTACATACCTAAAACAGAAATAAAACCAAAAGCAAAACTAGGGAAAAAAAAAAAAAAAAAAAGCAAGCAAAAAAACAAAAGCAAGCAAAAACAAGAAAGAAACAATTAATTAATGAGATATTGATAGTCAAAAGCTATTTTTGACGAGTCTCTCCGTAAGACTTTCGAAAGTTATTTTGTTTTAGTGTTATTCTTCTAATTCTAAGAGTTTAGTACTCTACGTTTTTTTCAGTTCGATGGTTGATGTGGTAGATTTGAAACGAAAATTCCTAGACAGCACTACTAAAACATGTTCCTTAACATAGTGATAATTAATGAGCATATCCAAAAAATTTCAACAAAGAGGAAGAATGCTAAATCTAAATATTCTCCACATATTTTTCTTATCAAGATTACAAAGATCATATGAAGAGGTTGCAGGGTAGTGATTAAGGTGGTGGTTTTGAACTGGAAGGGACATGTAAATTAATGACTAGTGATCCCGATAAAAATCTTTAATGGAGTCAGATACATTGATAGTCATCCAAATTACTGAAGAATTTTACGTACTTTTACTTTAGTGTGTTATTATCATATGTATCTAGTTTATTATCTTTTTTTCGAAAGCTCAGATGTGTCCATATTAGTTGTTTAAACTCTTTTACAGATAATTAGCTATTCTGGTCAGAGGGTTATCCTTTAGTTATCTTCTTATTAAGATAAAAAAAAAAATTTGTGATTTAGAAAAATGCACGAAGAAAGAAAGAAAAAATCTCCGCAAATATTATGCATATTTTGAACCCTTTTGAGTTTATCTTTTCCACCTAAAGAGTACAGTTGCGTGCGTCACACGTGGACATTTAATGGACGTTAATGAAATTAGGCTTTGTTTGCCTTATTATCTCATTCCAATTCAAATTATACTTTTTTTTGTATTTTTTGAAAATTCAAAAAAATTTACTATTACAACTAAAATATTTTAACTCAAACTAACCAACCAAACAAACATTGCTGATTCTAATCAGTCTATCTTCTTTTAATCAGCTTTGATCAGCA
>CM046377.1:41339052-41439052 GCA_025413485.1 Ficus microcarpa | reverse complement strand
GATCATCTCGTTTTCATAGTATTATAATACACGTTGTGCTACACAGGGTGGTCTACTTTTTTTTTTTTTTTAAGCATTTAGTGCTAAGGTTTGGATTGTAAAATTTGGGTTCAGATTGTTTATGCGTTTATCGAGATATTTGAATTACTTAAATTAAAAAGTGTAAAAATTTGAAATGTGTTAAAAATAAATAAATAGGGAGCTTATTTTGTTTGTCCTAAAATTCTATTTAATTTTAAAAAAATTCACTCATTTGGACTTGTCTATACAAAGTTTAAGATTTGGAGTTTAAGTTACAAAATTGTCTTGAATAGTTAAACTGAGGAAAAAAAACAAAAATTGGATTATGATTATAAGGTTTGGATTGTACGTCCAAATGCATTCTTACACTAGTGGTGAGCACGTGCCATGCACAATTAAAAAAAAAAAAATAAAAAGAGTAAATAAAATAAAAAGTAATGTGTGAGATGTTATAAGAAGATAGTAATTGAATGGGTTATATGAAAAAAAAAATATCAAATAGTGATACATTTGAGTGGGAAAAAAAAGTTTCAATTGAGGCAAAAAAAATGAAAAAAGATGAAAGAATAAAAAAAAGGGGTAAAGCTACGGTAAAGTCTTTTTTATATATTCTATCGATAGAGTTCATTTTTAAACCATTTAGATATAATCAAACGGCTAAATTGTTGTTTATATATGATAATAATTATACACTTACCTCATATTAGTATAGATTAATAAATAAAAAATTTTAAAAAAAAGACCAACCCCTTCCCTTCTCGGCTGATGCCCACAATGGATACCTGCTCCCCCCCCCCCCGGAAGCCGACAAGCTCTGTCCCTCCCTCCTTTCCGATCCCCGCGATGGAAACCCCCCTCCCCCCAACCTTCCACCGGTGAAGGTGGATTTTTTAAATTTTCTTTTTTTATTATTTTTTAATTTCTTAGTCAAATACTACTATTAAGTAAAGTGTATGATAATTATCATATACAAGCAAAATTTCAACCATTTGATTATATTTGAACAGTTTAAAATTAAGCTCTATCGATATAGTATATAAAAAGGATTTTACCGTAGTTTTACATCAAAAAATAAAGGGAAAAGAATAGAGGGGAAAAAAGAAGAAGTGTCACATGTCAAGTGAAGAGGTGTTACAACAGAAGCGTACATTGACTTTTTTTAATATAATAAAGATAAAGATATTGATAAAAATTATTTTTTCTTATTTTATCAATTTATTTTTTGAAAACCGTGTTTCAAAAGTCGTTCTGCTAGTCCAAAATAATATAAATAGACTTTGTAATAATGACAAAATGTGTAAATTGCCGGTTTAGTTACAAACCTTTTTAAAAAATTATAATTTGATCTCTCTCTTTTTTTTTTTTTTTTGGTATAAAACCTCCATGAATTCTTTAAAAAGCATGCAAAATAATCCTTTTTTATACTAACAAAAGTCAAAAAAAAAAAAAAGATGGAAGAGATCAGGTATGTTATACATTAAGTTGAATCAAGTAAATATTTTTTTCTTAATTACCCTTTAATAATGAATCCCTAGTGATTCACTTAACATTTTACATGGTCCGTTTGATTCACCAGTTTGAGTTGAAATTTTAAGTTTAAATAGTAATTTTTGTTGACTTTTCAGAAAAGACAAAAAACTTTTTTAGAAAAGACAAAAAACTTTTTCAGAAAAAGACAAAAACTGAGATGAAAAGTTTGAAATGAACCAATGAAACAAACGGAAGCTAATACTTTTAACGTCTATTAACAAAAATGACTATTTTGAACCAATTTATAGAGTTTAGGAAGCTGAAAGTTTAGTATCCAAATAAACAATTTATCTTGCTAAAATTCTGGATGGGAAATTACGAGACAATTAAGAAGAAAAAGCCTTATAATTAGGAGACAATTTGTAAAAAGTCTTGTCATTGGAGTAAACATGAATTAATACAGCCCATTGAGCCAGATTGGGAAGTGCCTCTTGGGCACAACATGGCTCCTCCACTGTAATGATAGTAGTAAACTGTTTTGAAATCATCAATTTGAGTTGCCGACTACTTCCGTCCACGTTGAATGTTTGAGAATCATGTTCGTATATGTGTGTGTGTCTGTGTGTCTGTGAAAGCTGGAGAGAAAAATACAAAATAAAACAAATGCACGTCACTTTTAAGTTTCATCAACGATAGACAAAAAGTACTGCTAAAGCCGAAAAATACAAAATAAAACAAATGCACGTCACTTTCAAGTCAAGTTTCATCAACGATAGACAAAAAGTACTGCTAAAGCCGACAAGCCCAATTTATTTCGCTTACCAAAGAAGGAAACAAGATCGTCACTGTTGAAATTTGTAGGGTTATATACGGCTGTTATAATATTAAAGTTATTAATTTTATTATTTCATAATATTAAAATTATTAATTTTAATATTAGAATATGTAAAATTATAAGAAGGTATTTAAAATATGATTCTTAATTTAATTTTCTCAAATATAAAATATAAAATTATTATTGATTCATTTCCTAATAGTTTAAGCTTTTAGGATGGATTGATAAACTAACATGATCTCATAGTAGGAGGTTCTAAGTTCGAACTCTTATAATTGTACTTTGTTTTATTCCTTTTTGTTATCATTTGCGTGTTGGGCATTTATTTTGTTCCGGGCTTATTATTTGTGTTAGGCTTTTAAATTAATATTTGTCTATTGTCTGAGTTGCGCGTGAGGGGGAGTGTTGAATTATAAAACTATTGTTAACTTACTTCATAATAGCTTAAGTTTTTTAGATGAATTGATAAATTAGCTAATACCATTCAATACAATTTGAAAGATCTTGCTCCATTCAGGAAGCGAAAAAAATAATAATAATAAATAAATAATTTGATATTTGAACTCCATGGACTTGTATGTAAGAGATAAGTAACTTCTCAGCCAATGTAATCTTAACCTTCATTGAACTGTCATGTTCTTGATATTCTGATTTGTATATAGAACAATTAGATGATTAAAAAAAAAAACGATAACAAATTTGCATCTTAGATTTCACTTTTTTTTAAATTTAGGATGTGGAATTTGAACTTTGTACCTTATAAAAAAGTCACGTGTAAAATTACCATTAGGTTATATCTGTAACTATCGAGTTAGATTTCATTTCTGATCGCTTTAGAATTTGTGAAGTCCTCTCTGTCATTGTTAAAAGACCTATAATTATAATTTGGCCTGGCTATAACTATATTACTTGAGCTCGTTAACACACTTCAATTGGATGAGTTTAAGGTGGAAATGCATGAAGCTTTGCTTGGTTTGGAGTTCAGTTTCATCTTTTATGCTTTTACGAGGCTAAAATTCCAAAATTTGTCTATGTTTCCACCATTTTAACCTTCGTCAAGGAGGCATATAAGTTGAACGGGGGTTGTATGTGTGACTGTAGGTTTCAATGATTTTTTGATCATTAGAAGGCCAAATATTCAAGGGAGAATTTTAAAGCTCCAAGTACTATCACTGTTCTTTTCCTGTCAGTAATAGCTTGAGAGTTATAACTTAATAAGGTTTACTTAGAGATCCATATAATTCCTCCTTTTAAAGATCTTTATAGTCGATCTGTCTCATAAAAATTGTTTGTGTTGTACAGACCTCATCCCAAGCGACATGAAAGATTCCTTCCTATAGATTTTTTTTATTGTAGCCTGCAAAAATGGATCATCACTCTTTTTGAAGTACCAACTCAACTTATAGCCTAATTTATCACCCCCCCCCCCACAAAAAAAAAAAAAAAGAAAAAAAAAACTCAACTTATAGCCTAGCTTGCACGTAGCCTAGCTTTCACATAATAGAGAATACTATGCCGGTGAATTAAAGTAGAATTTGATCTTACATGCAAACTAATAAAATCGTTGATTTCATAATAAACAGTATTAGGTGCACCAATTTTAATCATAATTTTAAATACCAACTCAACATATATAGCGATAAGATGGTGTAATCTTTTTATTAATAGATATAATTAATTGATATGAAATTGATATCTTTTTAACACTTTCCTTTCATAATGTAATAGAATTTTTTTTGGTTGAAATCACAATATTTGACAAATTAAGCATACTGCATGCTTGATTTTCCAGTCATACAAATTTACATTGATTATGATGAGTGACCGAACCACAAATTTTTTTTTTTTCAAGAAGGCATGAATTAAACCAAATTTTGAATGAAAAAATTGTATGATTTTTTTTTCTCTTCTTATGCAAACTTTGAAATCTAATTTAACTTACTTTTAAGAATCTGAAAATTGTGGATTCCACAGTTGGGTAGTTCTTGATTAAAAAAAAATAGTAGGGTAGTTAACTCTTGGTTTATTTGTGGTTTTGAAATAATATTAACTTAGAGGTCAAATCTTTGGACATGATTGAATTAAAAAATATAAACAAATTTTGTAGTTACATAATGGGTAAATTGACCATTTGATCCCAAATCTTTTTACGAAGTTGTAACTTTTTTTTTTTTTTTTTTGGGCAGCTAAAAGCTCCATGAACTCTTAAAAGTGTGCAAAAGTAATCCTTATTCTGATAGAAGTCAAAATTTTGATGAAAGAGATTGTCTGAATGGCACTTGTAAATTGAATTACGTAAATATTTTTTTTTCTTAGTTACCCTTTAATAATAAATCATATGTGATTCACTTAACATTGATTTTCTATTCAAATTTTCGTGTGTTAACACAAAAAGGATCATTTTGGATCTTTTCAAAGAATTCAAGGAACTTTTAACAAAAAAGAAAAAATTAAGGATCAAATTTAATATAACTTCGTAAAATGTATAGTGATCAAATAAACAATATACCTTTACAAAATTTTAGATGGGAAATTAGGAGACAATTTGCCCAAAAAAAAAAACTTATATTATAAAGCAATAAATCGCGTCCACACATTCAACCCAAAAAAAAATAATAATAATAATTAATTAATGGTGTGCATTGAGCCAGATTGGGCATGCAGTGCCTCTTGGGCACAACATGGTTGCAATGGTGGAATGGTAATGATAATGACAATTGATTAATAGTGATGGAATGGGAAAAAAAATAGTGCTGGAAATAAAAATTGATTCTTCAGTTTGGTTGGAGTTATGAAATCAACAGTACTAAATAAATTATGCAGTATGGTTGAGTATGGAGTGGAATGGAAGTAAATGTATTTTGAAAAAAATCCACCTGACAAACAGATATGTCGTTCGTTATCTAAATAATCAAAAAAAAAAAAAAAGCGTGTTAATAAAAAAAAAACTATTTGAAGGATTAAAAAAATGGTATGATTCAATTGTGAAAAAATTAATACTATTCAATATTTTTGTTTTAATTGTATTTCTAACGTTTATTAAATAATGAATTAACTCGTTATGTTTCATTTGTATTACTAACTTTATAGAAGTTGTAGATCTTACCAAAGTCAACAAAAAAAAATGTTGCAAATCCAGATGATTTTTTTTTTCTTTTTAAAAAAATCTATTCAAGATATCAACAACAGATTGCAAACAAAAAGTTTTTGCAAACTAGCTAGGCAAAAGGGAAGTTCAAGTTGTATAAACATCATTTGAAAAATATTCCAACAAAGGAACTATCCAAAACATGCCACATTAGAAGCATCAATAGATTTGTGTATACATGTGGTCAATTCAGCTTTGGGGCACATTATAGTTGTATAATTGCTAACAATGGGTTTTGAGCTAGAAACTTTAGGTTATTTTCAACAAGTTGACTCTGTGAGATCAGTAATCTGATGTGGTGAAATTTAAAAAAATAAAAAAGGAAATTGGTGCAGTGTTTCTGCTAAGGATATTTTTGTAATGTACATGTGGGAGACACATAAAATGATGGCATGACGATTTTATCCACAGGTGCGGGTATGGGGGATAATATATGGGGTTAAGATTAAACCCCCTGCGAGGGTACGGGGCAGGGGTGGGGGAAGTTCCCCGCATACCCGCCCGTATTCACACTTTAAAAAATATATATTTATATGCTTATATACATAAATTGAGTATGAACTTATTTATAGTTTTCTGAATATTGGATTTGTTTTTCAGCTACATTTGTAATTATGTCGCCAAATTTTGTGAAAATTTTATTGAGATTTACTTTGAGTTTTTTTTTTTTTAAATTCTTAATAGGTAAATGGGTAGGGTATGAATATAACACCCTTATTGGGGATTACTCGCACCCACATTAAATTATGTGAGTATAAGGGTAAAAAGAGTGACAGATATAGGGATGGGGGAAGCATACCCACCCCCACTCCAGCCCATTGTCATCCCTAATAAAATGTGATGTGCCAATATCAGAAATAGAAGTATAAAAAATAGTGCTGGATTTGAAATAAAAATTCCCAATAGTGCAATTATGAAATTAACCCTAAAATGTTGGCTGCTGTTTTGATGTAGAAACTGTATGTCGTTTATCAACTTTTTGTCATTTCCGGTGTAAAGAGAGATATAATTCATCATCTGTTTTTTCTGAATGCTTTCTTGCCGTGAAAAAAAAAATTTCGTTGTTTTTTCAGTTCTTTATGTTTGATTATTGGAATAATCAAGCTTTAATTGAAAGTATAAAATTCAAATCTCACTCTTAAAGTTGTTTAATAAAAAAAAAACTTCATGGTTAATGTTCTTGAACTTTGATGTCTTTCATATAAATTTGTTGTTATCAACAATTATATGATATTCTTTCCTTTTTTTATTTTTCTTGAACAATCAAATGATATCCTTGAATCGTTAGTTATAAGCGCATACAGTTGGATCTGAAAGATTTGTTGTCGTTTATCCTTACGTTGATTTCTTCTTTTTATAGTCAACAGCATTTGGTTTCTTCCCAAGTTTGTCGTCCTTTTCCATTTAAACACATGTCGTTTGTCAGAAAACATTAGCTGCTGTTTTAACATGGAAACTATGATGTTCATATTTTTTAAAACTTTTTGTCGTTTATGGTATAAAGAGAGATATCGCTCTCATCTTTAAAAGTTCGTTGTCTTTTATGTTTAAAACGTCTGTTAGATGTCGTAGAACTTCGAAGTCCGTTGTTGTTGTTTTCGGAAACGACGTGTCGTTGTTACATAAAACGTCACCCCGAATGTCGTTGAACCTCGAAGTTTGTTAAATGTCGAACTTCAAAGTTTGTTGCTGTTATTTTTGGAAAACGATATGCCTTCGTTATATAAAATTTTTTTCAAAGAATTATATGATATTCTTGAATACCTTGGATTTTAGGCCGAAAATTTTTTGTTCAATGTTTTGAAAAGTGGGTTCAGCTCACAAGTCATATAATTAACAGTACATTAATTCCTTGGAAGCAACGGTAAAGTCAATCTCTTACTTTAATGGGAATCTATTTTAAAATACAAAAAAAAAAAAAAAAACATGAAAAGGTGTAAAATTTAGTGAGGGCATAATTACAAAAACTGAAAGGGTGTTTAGTAAATGAGTTTAGTTTAAGATTTTTAAGTTTCAATAGTAATTTTTATTGACTTTTCAGAAAATATAAAAAACTTTAAAAAAAAATAAAAAAAAATACAGTTTAACTCAAGTTAAACTTAAATGTCAAACACTCCCTGAATCTCAATGGGCAAAAACAACAAGGAATCATAAATTTTTCAACACTTGTTTAAAAAAAGTCAATGAAGTTGGTCACTCTCACTCATCCTCAAGTGGTTTCACCACTATTTGAAAATATCACTCAATTTGGCTCTTATAAATTTTTCTACCAAAAAAGAAAATGCTTCATTGGAAATTATTTTTCAATTTTTTGTGTTCGATTTTCAACAATTTTTTTTTTTTTTTTTGGATGTTTAACCCTTACTGTTTTGCTGGTGTCGAAGTTGTACAGCATTTGATTGTGATTTCCATCAGAAATCTAAGGAAGTACTTAAGCGACACAGTTGATATTCTAATTCTTATTGTGGCTTGAATATTGAAACGAGACATCAAGGGTGAGTTTGGTATAATAGTTTAAACTCATGGATTTAAACTCAATTTTTATTTTTTTCTGAAAAAATTTTTTATCTTTTCTAAAAAAGTAAAAAAAAAATTACTATTAAAACTTAAAAATCTTAACTCAAACTCATACACCAAACACCCCCCAATACAAAAATGTATTTTCATTACAAATAGGAGCTTTCAAAATCTGAAAAAAAAAAAAGTATTTTCATTCTTCTTAATAAGTGAGAGACACAAACCCCACATTTAAAAAATAAAAAAAGACTGTGCCTTTTAATATTTTTATATTTTCTTTTGTTTCTAAGAAACGAACGACTTGTAAGTTATTGAACGAACAGTTCTCTTACAATAATACGATATGTAGTTTATAGGTCAATATTTGTTGTCGTTTAAGACAATAAAGTACATGTCGTTTATTTATTTATTCTCTTGGTACATTAATACGATATGTAGTTTTATGTCAATATTTGTTGTCGTTTAAGACAATAAACGACATGTCGTTTATTTCCTTTATTTACTTATCCTCCTTTATATTTTTTTCCCCTTTTTTGAGGGATATTCTCCTTCATATAAATAAGATATGGAATTTGTATACCAGTATTGTGATAATAAACTACATGTCGTTTATTTCATTATTATTATTATTATTATTAGATTTAGAGATAAATAGCTTTTAAATTACGAAGTTTTTAAAAATTGGTTAAAAGGTCCTTTTTTTAAATTAAAAAAAAGGTTAATCAATTTCTTAAATATTCATCAGTGATTAATCACATAATATTATTAATTTAATAAATCAATGATTGACTGTAATCAATCATTATTAACCATAACGTAAATCATCAATTTTTTAAGTTAATCACTAATTGATCATGGTCTTATGTATGATCAATTGGTGAGTCTCATTATGTCAAATAATTGATGTTAAGAGTAAAAAAAAACACTAATATTTTCAATTCGGTCACCCAAACCTACCCTTTCCCACCAACATGAAATTAATTGGGTGAAGAAGTTATTGTTTGTCCCATAAAGTTATATATATCCTTTCTCATATACAAAAGGATATTTCCTGCATTATTGCTTAATTTAGCAATGGAAAATTGCATATCTGCATTTTGGTTCACAAACTTGTGCAAAAAATGTCTTCACCAATAGTTGGAATCATCTACAGGCAAAACTTGTGATGCAAGAGCTTTACCACAACTGGAGTGTCGTCTAAGAGTAAAAAAGTTGTCGTTTCTGGTTTTTGTTGTAGTGTTGTCGTTGAACTAGTTTTTTTTTGTCGTTATTTATTTTGGTTAGAATGCCGTTTTAGTTCCTTGGTTAGCCAATTGCTGGTCAGATTGTATAAAGGCCCTTAGAGCCTTTGATTGTATCAGATTTATAAAAATATTTAAAGAAGAAAAGGAATAAGAAGAAGAAGAAGACCAGAGGTGCTCATCTTTCCTGGTTTTTTTTTTTTTTTTAATCATGGATTTGGCTTTGGGGTTTGATTCAATTAAACCGCTTCATGTCCTCTAAATCCGCTGCTTCAACTTGTTTAATGGAATTCTTTGAGCTAAACTCTCAAGAAGGAGTATTATTAATCGAAAAACAAACGAAACTTATTTCATTGGTGTCATAATATATAAATATTCAAGTGACAAGCATAATGCGATGAATACAAGGTGATTCACTATACAACGCTCCAAATTTTACACTAGGTCTTAATATTATTTTTGGAAAACCTGTAAATGCCAAATTTTTGGCATGGCATTGGAAATTTTCTAACAAAACACTAAAGATGGAATTCTATACATTGTGAACACAGGGTCTGTAGTATTGTGTATGTGATAGATAATGAAATATAGCAATTAATAATATGGTTCCTTAAAGAAGATGACATAAACAATACAGCAGATGGCAAAGAAAACAATGAAAACATCAAATGTGAGGGCAGTCATGGCCTGGTCACTGAGGTCCATGTTTCTCCCGCCGAGACGATCGACCATGTCGGGGACGGGCTCATAGCTCCTGATGTCTTGCTCGTAAGGATCCTCCATCTTCATCCTCATTTTCTCCACTTGGCGGCTTGCGGCCTCCTGGGCGAGCGTCCAGTCGTAAAACCGGCGGCTCTCTTCGTTGCTTAGCACATCATACACTTCTCTTAGCCTCAAGAACTTGTCCGATGCGGCTTTCAGGGGAAGAGAGGTCGTGTCCGGATGGTATTCTTTTGATAGCCTCCTGTATGCTGCTTTTATCTCTTCCAAATCGGCTTCTGCTGATATTCCCAAGAACCTACCCAATTATTAGGACCACACATATATGTATCAAAATATACCGAGATATCTTGCAAGAAAATAAAACTATTATTGACTCATCTCCTTACAACTCAAGTTTTTTCTGACGGATTGGGAATATGCGTGACATATCTAGATGTCATAACCTTTTGAAGCTCAGTTACACGGGGAAATGTATTTAAAACTTGTAAATGTACACGAACAGTAAGCATTTCTTGTAGATGGTTACTAGTAAGTAAGGCTTTGTTTGCTTCATCATCTCATTTTAACTCAAACTGTACTTTTTTTTGTCTAGTTTTTGTTTTTTTCCTAAAAATTTTTTTGTCTTTTCTGAAAATTCAAAAAATTTTACTATTACAACTAAAATATTTCAACTCAAACTAACCAACCAAACACCCCCTAAGTCTTACTCTTCTATTTTAACCACACAAAAAAAAAAAAACCAAAACAAAAAAAAAAAAAACAAAACAAAATTATACTTGCTAGTCAGCTTACTGAAATACACATGAATCTGCCATAGTTTCCCACTAAATTAGCTCTGGCAAAGAGAAATCAATCACAGGAAGAAGATGATATGGATTTTCTTTCTTTCTTTCCTTTTTTTTTTTTTTTTTTTTTCTGAGAGCTTGAAATGCTAGTGGACATTATTCAGAATTAATAGAATTACTGTGAATAATCAAAAGCTTTCTTTATTTCTTAATACTGTGTAACGTGTCAATCATCCTCTTATATTTACTTAACAAAAATAGTACTGATATTGTTCTTCCATTAATCGGGAGTTTTGATTATGGGGAAGACTCATCGAAGAAAAAGGGTTCTATTTTATTTTATTTTTTCAAATAAACGACTTAAAGATCTATTAAATGTTTTACCAACCGATCGAAAAGTAGAAAAACCCAAAAAATTTGAATTTAAATAAAAACTTACCTATTTTGTTCACCAAATCAAGTACCGCAATAAATTAAACGAGCATGATCAGAAACTACAAATCGACGAATTTACGAGCTAAAAAGAAAACTACAAAATAAAAATAAATAAATAAAATAATAATAAATAAATAAAAAGAGACGCACTGGTAATGAGAATCGGTGGATTGGTTGAGCAAATCGGCAAACTTCTCACCCAAGAGGTTCTTCTGAGCCTCTTCGGCTTGGTTCGGGTTCGAAGAGGTGCTGGCCGTGCTGCGTCCGAGCCAACCTTCGTCTTCGTTGTCCCAATGTATTCTCGTGTCGACCCCTGGTGGTGCTCTTTGGCGCCTGCTCGGCCCTTCTCTGGCAACCGCACGGACTCGCAACCTCACATTAATATTGACCTGTCGTGTTGTTGTTGGTGTTGGCCGTGGTGGTGTTCTGTGTACTGAATTTGCTCGGCCTCCGAGAACCAAAGTGTGCAAAGCCTGACCTGCTGTTGTACTACTCGTGGAAGCCATGGATATTTGGTACTGCCACTGAAAACTATAAAAAAGATGATTTGGTTCTTGTTTCCACCACTTAAAACCAGATTCTTTTATTTTCTTTTTCTTTTTCTTATTCTTGTTCTTTTTCTTTTTTGGTGGCCCTCTTCTCTTGTTAACGTGTGGTTCAGAAAGCGTGTTCTGACGGTGAAAAAAATACGGAGATTTAAATTTAATTATTAATTGAATTTAATTAAGAGGTGGTTTATGAATGAGTTGAGTTTGATAATTTTAAATTTTAATAGTAATTTTTTTTTTATATTTAAAAAAGATAAAAAAATTTTATAAAGATAAAAAAAAAATTTTAAAAAAAATTTAAAAAAATATTGTTTAACTTGAGTTAAACTTGTCAACCAAATATGTCCTTAATTTAATTTTTTTAAACGGAAATATGAGAAGATAAACTTGCAGAAGACTGGGTCAATAAAGGCTTCTACTTGCTACTTTTCTTCTTCCTCGAGTTTTAGAAACGACAATGGTGACTAATTTAATCCTGCATTAAGTGAAGGCCCAGGGGATGTTTGGTACAAGCAATTGTAGTACGACATTAACAAACATTACTTGAATTCTTCAGGACAGAACTGAGTCGAACTTGACTTTGAACAACAAAACGTACAGTATAAATAGTGAATAAGAGCGCTTCTGTTGTTCCTGATAATGTTTTAACTCCATTTTGGTGTGTTGAATTTTCATATGCTAAAACACTTTCCTTTCAATCTTACTTTTTTTGAAAGAAAATTAGGGTTAACAAATAAGTATAAATTCAGGAGAAGTAAGTTTTGAGCATAAAGCTTTAAGCAAAAGAAACAAAAAGAGTTTTGAGGAGAAAAGGATAATACTTCCCAAGTAAAAAGAACGCCAGGAAGTTTCAGTTTGTATTAATTTTCCTCCAACATTTCTATAAGTTTAAGAAATATAACTGAACCTGAAGCAGTGAGACAAAAATTATAAAAGAATAACATAATTTTCAGACTTAAATATTTTCCTTCTCGTAAACATTTTTTTTTCATTATTTAAGCTGGATATTTTTAGTTGCGTTATTTGCTTGTAAATCTTGCGTCCCCTGTGGATAACGTCGTTTCTTCCTCCCCCTTTGAATAACGTATAATTTCTTTTTGCCACTTGATGCACTTCTAGAATCTTCCCTCTCTCTCTCTTTTTCTTTTAGCAAATTCCTTTTCACTACAATACATATATAAAAAAGGGTATGTCCTTACATATTCTTCCTCCTCTTTTTTTTTTTTTTAGGTGGTTTTTTTTTTTTTTAACACTTAAGTAGAGGTTCACAAGGAATGCCCATACTCGGAACATAAACTTCCACGTTATGTAATGCAAAGAACGTCTGATACACGCCTAGAGGAGACAAGCTAAGCTAATAAGGGAAAAGAAAATATTAAAAAAGTTCCGGAAAACTTAATTCATCCTACTCCTTAAAAGGAAAATAGAAAGTTTAACAATTTCTATGTACATCCAAACACTTTCTTTTTTTTTGTTTTTTTGGAAAGAATACAAACTCTTTTTTGACAAGGTGTAATTCTAATAATTAGCCTAATTTCTTTAGCCAAAAGAAGATTAAAAAAAATTAAAAAATTAAAAAAGGACGTGCGTTTTCAATTAGCCTCCTCTTCCCTCACCAGTCACCACCACCAAGAGATTAGATTAAGAAAAATAAAATTCAGAAACAAAACAAAAATCAGATTAGAACTAATAATTAAAAAGAAAACAAATTGAGGATGTCAAATATATTAGTACAGAGTAGAGGGAGTTGCAAATAAAGAACATCAGTTCAGACCCCAACCGCTTGCGGGGACGGAGGGGTCGGCGCCTCCGCGAGCGACGGCGGAGCTGAATCCCTACGGCGGTGCGCATTCTTGTTATTGTGCATCCAAACCTTGAGCACATTGCGCTTGACACCAATCTCAACGCAGAACTGACTGATCGCCACGTCATCCTGCCTCTGAATCCTCCACCCAATCCTCTCTGCGAACGCCAGCATCTTGTCCTTCTGCTCCTGCGTGAACTTCGTCCTGAACCTCTTCCCTCCTCCGCCGCCGCCGCCGGACCCCGCCGTCCCCCCCGACGGCGCCGACAGGTCCTCCCTCTCCGGCGTCTCGGACGACCGCCGCTCGAAGTACTCCCTGATCTCCGCGCCTCCACCCTCCGCGTGGGCCTCACGCGCCTCCAGAATCCCCCTACCCCCTCCGCCTCCTCCTCCTCCTCTGCCGCCCCCGCCATTCCGGTGGTGGGAGTGAATCTGGTGGTGACGGCGCGGCGGGCCCACGACGCTGATCTTTGGGTCCCACCTTGGGGTGGTGGGCCCCGCATTGTAGAGAAGCATCGGCGGAGGGGGAGGCGAGTGGAGTGGGTATAAACTCTGCTGCTGCTGCTGAGCCTGGTCGCACCCGAGTACTTCCCTCCGGTGGAAGTTCCGGTGGCAGCCACACGCGGCGCACGTGAGAGAGGACGATGATGAGTCGACACAATTATCTACGGCGGCGGAGGAGGGCATGAACTCGCCGCAGCCGTCGTTGGCGTGGCCGCCGAGGGAGGCGGCGTGGTTCCTCATGCACTCCCTGTACTTGACGACGTCGTTGCAATTGGAGTTGAGAATGTTTTTGTTGTTAAGGTTGTTGTTGGGGTTGGTGGCGCTCATGTTCTTGGGCTCCACCACGTCGCCGTCCTCGCTCTCGTTGTCGGCCTTGATGTTGGCTGCGTGGTGATGTTGCTGCTGCTTGTACGGGACTACGCTCAAGTCCATTTCTTTTGTCCACAAATTCTAACGTACGTGTGTTAAATACAACAATTCTTCAACACAAACCAAGATATCAAGAGGCCTAAAACTAGAGAAAAGAAAGATCTGGGAGACCAAAGGGATAAAATATAAATATTACGGGTTAATCTTTCGTACAAGTTGAAGCTGAGTGTGAAGAGATGAGGAGTAGCGACGAAGGGATTAGAACAGAAGCCTTAAATTTGGAGGAATCGCAAAATGCAAAAATATGCAAACCCTTCTGTCATAATGGTCATAGCAGCAAAAAGCGTGAAATATTTAACACCAGCATGACCCAAAGACACGCTTGAGACATGGCAGATCATTTATTCACACAAAAGTCCTTTTAAAAAAATTTAAATATAAATAAAAAAGAGAGAAGAATTTTAGCTTCTTCTTTCCTTCTAATTCTATCAAACTATATTAACCCACACCTGTCTGTCGTTTTCCTCAGCTGAAGTAGCATTTGGATTTTGGAATGTGAACTCCTTCGTAAACTCGTTATCAAGACAAATACATATAATAAATCAAGTAGTTGTAAGTTAGCTTACTCAAATTAATCTTAAGTTGTAGCATTATAATTAATATAACATGTTCAAATCAAATATGTTAGTTGCAAAACAGAAGCCTTGCATTGTTGCGAGCTCCGACAGACAGTTGTAGATCTCAGATTAATTAAGGATAATCCGAACGGAAAAAAGGATAGTTAAGTGTCTGATTGGAGCGTCAGCTAGAGATGATGAAATACGTCTGTATTTTAAATCTACAACTCTACATCAAATTTTCTCCTTTTTTTTATTTTTTAAAAAACTCAAATTAGAATAAGTAAATTTTTATATTAAAATATTTATAATGACGAAATTATAAAATACTATCTGTATTTTAAAATAATAATTCTATATCAAATTTTCATTTTTTTATTTTTAAAAAATTCAAACTTTAATTATCTATAACTTTTTTATTTTAAATTAGAATAAGATAATTTTTCTGTTAAAATATTTATAATAATGAAATGAACAAAATAAAATCTATTTTACATATATTTTTTAATATATTTTAAATTTATATATTATTTTTTATATCATAAAATTTTTAAAAAATTTTTTCTTTCCCCTATGCTCATTTTTAACTAATTTTCAAAACACTGATTAGCATAAGCGATACGGGCACGGGTGGGTTGTTAGGGAAGGAATTACGGTGGTACTGAGGGGGGGGGAGTGAGAAATTCCCACCCGAAAGTGGGAGGGAGGGCAGCGGTGGAATTCCAATGGGACACGTGGCAGAAGGAGGTCTGACTATTGTCCTCTCTCTCTCTGTCTGTACAGGGCTCGTGAAAGGTCGATGTCTCATTATCAGGGAAGGGGGGCCCACCACGTGGGCTCTGAGAGATGGGTCAGAGGATCGGACGGTGGAGGAAGGGGACGAAGGAAGGGAGAGAAGGGGGGGGGGGTTGTGAGGAGATCTCCAGTGAATGGGCAAAATATAACTGATCTGATTGAGGGTTGTTTTCCCGCACGTCACGCTTTTCCCGCCATGCTTTGTGGGGTCCACAATTGTCTGAGTGAAGGAGAGAGAAAGAGAGAGCAGAGAGAGAGAGAGAGAGAGAGAGCGTGGCTTCCAAGGTAACAGATGAAGCCCCACCACCGTCCATTGAGCTTCTAATTACTGACACCTTCTCTGCCACACGTAAATAATCCATACCCCTCACCCTTCTTCTTTGTTTTCTTTAATCTCTCTCTCTTTATTTATTTATTTTTTCCTGAAAAAAGAGCAATTTTTATTTTATTTTTTATTTTTTTTTATTTTTTTTGCGACAGATGTCTTTCTTTATTCAAGAAAGAAATCTCAGGTTCTTTCGTTTTATCACGGACGATGGATTTGATAACACTTGTAATCTTTATTTGTTATTTATATGTTAGCACACATTATAGTGTATAGTTATTAGCATAAATTGTTTAAATTAAAGATATATTTTTTTTTATATAAATATCTAAATTGATATTTATAGAGATCATAATATCTTTTAATTAAGAATTTTTTTAAAGTAATTTAGAATTGAAAAGAAACCAATAAAGAATTGATAAAAAATGAAACAAATTTCTAAAAAAATGTCAAGCTAAAGAAATATTTATAAAAGGAAATATTTATTATTTTACTTGATTTATTATTATTAAAAAAAAAAAAAGGAATCATATCACATATAAGTTGTATAGTAGTGTATAAAAAAAAAACAATCTTTATAATAATTTATTGATCACTAAGATGAAGTTCACAACATATATATAAAAAATTTTAATTACAAAGAAATAGAAAACACTTAAAAAAAAAAAAGGAAATAGATCAAAACACTTTAAAACCTACAAAGACATCATAATAATGGAATAATTATCGCAAAGAAAAAAAAACCATATTTTAAAAAACAATGACATGGTAATTATTATTAAAAAAAAAAAGTAATTTGATATAACATTTAAACCTTAAAGGATCCGTTTGTGAATGAGTTTGAGTTGGAAATTTTAAATTTCAATAGTAATTTTTATTGACTTTTCAGAAAAAAAAAAAAACTTTTTAAAAAAAGTATAAAAACTGATATGAAAATTTTAGTTTAAACCGGTGTTCCAAACAAGCCTTAATTATTAAAATAAGACCAATAATAACAGGAAACATTATTATAAAACCTTTATAATTATTATAAAGAACGTAAATTATACTAAAAAAATTAGGTCTTTAAAAAACCAAAATCATATTTAAGAAATATATTTAAAAATAACCTAAAATATACTAACAAGTAATCATTCTAATAAAGAATTAGTCATTGAAATAAATATACAATAATAATAAAAAATGAGGAAAATAATTTGAATCATAATGAAAAAAATTTATGCTAAAAAAACATTTTATTCATGAAAGAATATTCTTATAGAAACGAAAAATGCGGACTGCAAACTATGAACAATATTCATGTGATAGGTTGAAGTAAAAGAACCTTTTATTCATGATCAAATGATGAAGTTCATTTTTGACATGATAACATATGACACAAATAAATATTCATGGACTACAAAAGTGAGAAAAAGAATAGAAAAATCACGTTATTAAAAAAAAAAGGGGGGGGGGGGGTTGTTCTTGATATATCTGGAATGCAAAACACAAAAAATGAAAGATGAAAAAATAGGTACCACAAAAAAAGAATCTAAGGGGGTGTTTGATGAATGAGTTTAGTTTAAGATTTTTAAGTTTCAATAATAATTTTTTAGAAAAGATAAAAAACTTTTTCAGAAACAGACAAAAATCATGATAAAAAAATACAATTTAATTTAAAATGAGTGTGAAACCAAACAGCTCCTAAATGTGGTTGCTTCACAATCAATTCAAAATTAAGAAAAGTGAGGGGAAAATAAATTTGAGTTTATTTAAGGTAATTCACAGTTACCAATAAAAAATAATTACAGTTAAAGTTAAAAAAATGAAAAAATAAAAACAAATAATTTAATAAGTATTACAAATATTTATTTTTAAAAAAAATAGACATAAACGTAATATTATTAAAAAATTGACATATTTTAAAATAAAATCCTAAAAATAAATATATTATGTAATTATTTCTTATGGTATGTGCTTTTCTTTTTATTAAAAAGGAACTTTTAATTTTATTGAAGACCATTACCATAGGATTTATCTTTTTTTTTTTTTGGGCAATAAGAATTGTAATTTTAATTATTTGATAAACTTTTCAATAGTTGAATCTAAGAAAAAAAATTGCATGTATATAATAAATGTTAATTCTGTAGTTTTTACTAAAAATGAGAAGGAATAATTGCAATAGAAACTCAATATAAAAAAATAAAAAAAAATAAAACAAATAAAGTTACTTTTTCGTAAGAATAAATCAAAGTTACTTAGTTACACGAACATCTACGTTAAATACTATGATTTAAAAAAATTTATTTTTTTATTTACATGAATATCTAAATTGATACTTATAAAATCACATTATCTTTTCATGAATTAAAAATAAAATAAATAAACAATTGATAAAAAAAAATGAAAGAAAAAATCTCCAAAACATTTTAATTTAAGCAAATTTTTTATAAAAGGAGAAAAAAATATCATTACTTGATTTATTATAAAGAAAAAAGAACCATAACAAATATTAGTTGTGTGATATATGAAAAATATTCATTATGATAAATATTTGATTATTAAGATAAATTCACAGCGAATATATTAAAAAATGATATTGTAAAGAAATATTAGACATTTTAAACTTATAAAAAGACATCATAACAATATACTAATTATCAGAAAGAAATAATATCATAATGATATAGTAATATCATAAGGAAAAAACATAGCACATTTAAAAAGTATCATAATGATCTAGTAATTACCATAAAAATATAAAACAATTTCATAATACATTTAAACTTTAGAAACTATTTCTTTATCAAAGAAATAACAATAATATAAACTATTTATTAAAACAATACCAATAATAATATTAAAAATAAATTATCATAAAAAAACCTAAATCAGATTTTTTTAAAATTGTTTATAAGAAACCTAAATCATACTTAAGAATATGATTATGAAAAAAGAATCTAAATCATACTAAAAAGAATTGTTTCTAAGAATCTAAATCATACTAAATCATAAAGAACCTAAATTATACTAAAAAAAAATTTGTTAATAAGAAACCTAAATCATACTTAAGAAATATGATTATGAAAAAAGTTATTACAATATGTGTACTTTATGTAACAATAAGTTTTAAAACACAGCATTGATCTGCCATAAAAAAGTTTTTATGTTCCATTCAAAAATTACATTAATTATGTAGTGTATTCATAATACAACAGAATATGTACGTTTAGATATTTTCTGCTTATATTATATTCAAATGTAATGTGTTTAAATTATCAGGACCAAAGAGAATGTGTTATGATTAACAAAAATAAATAAAAAAAAGAAACCGATAAATAATGATAATATATTTGATCAACTGTTCAAAGGAAGAAGTATGTTTTCAAACAACCACCCATTATTCTCAAATCTTTATGAAATTATTGCAATGAAATCAACGATTATTCTTCAAAACGGAAGAACACTTGAACCTATTAGAAAGTTAATTGTAAAATATGATGTAAAATGGACCAAAATGGGAATAGATAACGTAATGGAACCGAATTTTGTGAAATAATGAGAAATAATGACGCAAGGAAACTGAAATTCCTCAGATTTCCCTCAGAGGTAAAGGGACTGGTATAAATGAGAGTACGAACACGTTGTGGAGCCAGAAAGATGACACCAATTCCAACAAAAGAGCTTCTGGAATCGGAGGATCTGAAGGCTAGAAGCAGATTGTATAAAATCGAAAAGAAAATTGTGCAACCCAAATACCAAGAGATCCAAATATCGAATCTCTCGCTCCCAACCAAAGATTATATAAAAAAAAAAATTTAAAAATTAAAAAAAAAAAAAAACGAAAAACGGTAGAGAAGTTTTGTAAAACATCAAGTGAATCTCATTAAACTCATATTAAAAAAAAAAAGTGAATCGAATTAAAATATAATTTTTATATAATTATTAACGAATAAAACATTACTTAAAGTCTTCACTACCCACGATAATGGAACTCGTCATATTGGAAAAAATTTATATATACCAAAGAGGTTTATTTTTTTTTTTTTTGGGTGGAATAACTTTAATTTGAAGTTTGAAGCACAGAGTTTATGATATTAAAAAATAAATCTCGTTTGATGAATTATCTTATCTCAAATTAAAATATATATTTATTTATTTTTTATTTTTTCTGAAAAATTATCTTTCTTGAAAAATTAATAAAAATTTTCAACTCAATCTTAAAATTTTTAACTCAAATTCATTTCACCGAAATAAATAAAAAAAAGCTTTGTCCGCTCAACAAAATATATAATGAGAAGTAACTCGATCTCGAAGAGGGATCTTCAGCGAAAAAAAAAAAGGGATTAATAAAAAAAAGGGGAAAAAACAACAATCAGCCCCTCCGGCCTCAACTCGCCTACTTCAACCTATTTTAATCATTAAATTAATTTTATAACAATTTAATTCATAAATGATAAAATTCTGCATTTAATTATAGATCAAATCACCAAAAAAATTAAACCAATAATAATAAATCATATCGACGTAGATAAAAATACATACGTACAACTTTAATATGCTACCCCAAAAAAAAAAAAGAAATGAAAAAAGCGTACAACTTTAATAACTAGATACATTGATCATGCTTTATATATACTGAACACCATCGGTTTTCTATAAAACATATATACATTCTGACCGGGCAATATTTTTTGTGCCAAGAAGACAAAACATATTACATACCCTGTAGATCCAGTTGAGTGTTAATGCAATCAAACAATAAGAAGCTATACGTATTGTATAATCTTATATATGTGAATTCCAAAAACCACCTATGGAAAAGTACTACTACTATCTTAATCTAACAGAACTAGGTGAGAGTGTTATCGTAGCTCGCCCTGCTGATCCCCTGAAAGGAACATGGAGAAGTAGTCAGAAGTGCCATCCAATTGATTAGGCGGAGTGACCCTCTTCCTCACCAGCATTTCCACAGTTGGGTACTTCCTCTTCCGCCCACCCCTCGGCCTTGATCGGAACAGCTCATCGGCCTCTTCAAAATCCCCCTAAGAAAAAACAAACCCGTTTATATTTCTCCGATTCCCATTGAAAAAGGTGTTTAGTAATATTCAAGATATTGTTTTTTTTTTTTTTTTGGGGTACGGGAGACCTTATGAACACCCACTTTGTAAATTTGAAAATGCGTGTCACGTTTCAAACAAACCCGAGACCTGAGACCTAAACCCCCCCATTCCCACCTGCTGAGCAAAAAGCCCGCGCGGGGTTAAGATTCAAGATAATGTTGATTGGTTAAGGAAAACAAACTCACATAGGTGTAAACATGGCATGCAGTCTTCTCATGGTTATCTCTCACATGCTTGTATGCAAATCTCATGCCGCAATTCAAAAAGCTACAGGTAAAAGGTTTTTGCTTGAGGTGTGCTGCCTTTACATGTTGATTGAGATTCGATTTCTGCAAATATACAAGTTACATTATCAAAAAGAGAGAATAATCTGTAATAAGAGCAAAACCTAAACTCAAAAGAGCTCAAAAACATACTCTTTCTAGTGTTAAGGCATGCAACTTACAGTTGAGAACGTGTGATCGCAGTCCTTGAAACTGCATTTAATGCTCTCTGTAGAAAATTTTTCTTCATGCGTTCTAAGGTGTCTTTTAATGTTTTTTTTAAACTGCTTGATCCCGCATATTTCACAGGTGACATGCTGGTGGCATGATTGAATATGTGCTTTAAGACATTGCTCGTTGGTGAATGTTTTCATACAACCTGCTTCGGCACATACTGCCTCGACTGTGTTCAACTTAACTGCAACAATTAGGAAATATATCAATTGCAACATAAATTGCTAAATCAGGAAGCGACATTTCTCTTCACATCAAAAAACATAAAATTCATCAAATAAGGTCATAATTAGCTACTGAGAAAGCTTGGAAAAGCAAAAACAACACACCATGGGAATCCTCATGCTTTCGTAGCTTCGATGGAAACCTAAATGCTTTTCCACAGCCAACTTCTGGGCATACATACTTCTTCTCACATTCATCAGAGGGGGGATCCTCATCGTGTTGTTCTATAACGTGCCTCTTCACATTGCCTTGGAAAGCAAATTCCCTGTTGCAGTTTTGAATCGGACACTTGAAAAGTTTTCCCTTGTGCCGTAAAAGATGACGAGTCAAGTGATCCTTTCTTATGTAACTACAAGGGCAATCATCCACTGGACAAACATATTGCCTCTGTAATGAAATCAAAAATACCATAAACAGTAAGAATTTACAAACCTACAAACATGGCAGCTAACAGATACATTAATAACATAGGAATAAACAAGAGCTAACAAACATAAAATCAAACATTTATCGAACCTCAAACTAACCGTAGCGTGATTGAGGTCCGCTTGAGGGAGCTTCTCAGGAGGTCGCCCATCCTGATACTGGTCCGCTCAAGTCGCAACCCTCTCGCATTTTGGAGTTCTTTGTGTGGGATCCAATGCTTCACACTCAAATTAATGAGTTTTTACTCTCAATATATTTCCGGTTCCTGCAAAAAACTATCCGTCTTAAATTGAAGTAAACACTAAAGTGCGAAAAAGAACGGTACGATCCGATCAACCAGCTGCTGTAACTAGCAATATCTCAAGATCTTATCCCATAACAGGCTAACATCATCATCTCAATTACCAATTTGAATGCCAACACGGATTAAGAGTAGTAGCTATAAAAGTATCATATGTGTGTGTTTGTGTGTGTGTGCATATATATATATATATATATATATATCACTTAACCAAGAGTGTAATCAACTCAAGAAGAAAATACCTCATCGGAATGACTTTGCAAATGTTGCTTCAAGTATGCAGGTTTCTTGAAGCTGACACCACATTTTTCGCAGGTATTTGATTCTTTTACACCTTGTGTCATCTCAGCTCTCTCATCCCTCTTCTCCATTTCATCCTGACCAACAAAATATAAATAACAAATTACGAAAAAAAATTAAAAAAAAAAAAGTCTTGAACGCAAACCCCCAATTGATTTCAATTTGAACAAAAAATTAAAAAAACCAAAATTTCCCATCAAATAGGATTCCAATCTAAGTCGTTCATCAATAAATAGTATTTATCCCCAAATTCCCCCAGGAAATCTATTGTCAAATGGCGGCAGGAGAATGGAATACGGAATCGAAAAAAAAAAATTATAATTATAAAATTTGAATAATGAAATTGAAAGAAACCTTGTGATGGGTGAGGATGTGAGAGACGATGAGAGATTTCTTGGATCTGCAGATTCCACAGTAGTCGCAGAAATATCTCCTTATGTCCTTCAATTTGGGCACCTCCTCTCCCGCTTCGTCCATCTTCCCTCTCTCTCTCTCTCTCTAAGCAGCAGCTACTACAGAGGACAGAAGGTGTAGAGAGAGACGGAGCGGGGTATAAAAGCCCTAGTTTTTGTGGGCTTCACAAAAGATGGCCCAATCAAATCGGGCCTAATATGGAGCCCAAGACACATTACCTAAAGCCCATCAAAGGACCCATTGGTTAGATGAATGCATTTTTAGCTATAGGTTTTACAATTAAAAAAAAAAAAAAAGGTGTTCTTTTAGTAATTGAATTCAACAATTAAGGTCCGTTTGGTTCGTTAGTTTGAGTTGAAATATTTTAGTTGTAATAGTAAATTTTTTTGAATTTTTAGAAAAGACAAAAAATTTTTTAAGAAAAAGACAAAAACTTTTTGAAAAAAAGACAAAAAAAAAATACAGTTTAAGTTGAAATGAAATGACGAAGTAAACAAGCCCTTAATGATATGGATGTCGAAATGAAAATGAAAAGGAAAAAATTTCTTCCAACCAATCAGGTCTTAAAGGAAAACCAGGGAAATAGAGAATTTTCCACCACTAGAAGAGTCCAAGACGGCATTTATCGTTGATAAGACGATTTTGTCTTTACATTGTTTATTTTTCCAAAAAAATTGTCCTTTTGTTTATTTGATGCAAAAGGTTAACTTTGCAAGAATTTGAGTTTGGGTTTAAATTCACTTATATTTTATGGTTGATTTTTTAATTTGTTTAAATAATTAAAAATTATAATTAATTTTTAAAAAATCAATCAATCTCAATTAAAAAATTTTATCTCATTTCAAATTTAATCTGAATATCAAACGAATCTAAAGTTTAATTATAAATTACAGATTTTGAGCGATTATAGATATAATTTAGATATAATTTCATATATTTGATTGTATTGTAAGATAATTTTTAACTTAAAAAAAAATAAAGAAGAAGGAGGGAAATAGGTCAAAAAAATTTTAGGTGATAGAAAATAATATAAAACTTTTTAAACGATGGTAAATACTAAATAGCATATTTACTATTATTTGACAAATAACTTACTTATGAAACATAATTAACGAAAAAATTATCTTAAAAATATTATTTTAAATAAATATTTATGATAAATGATTACTACAAATGTCATATTTATAATAAATGATTTATTTATCAAATATTTTTACAATAAAATTATCTTAAAAATTTAAGTATTTTCAAAAAATAGTCTATTTACTGTGATTTTTCTAAATATAAGAATAATAATACTAATAGGCTTCGACATTCGCATCAAAAAGGGGCTTAATGTCCCAAAAAAAAAGGAAAAAAAATTAAGAATTACTTGGCAGGGAGTTAGAGAGGCAATAAATATAATAGACACGGCCGTACTACAGAAAAGAGCAATAATTCATGTATGTTTGCAAAGCAGGGCACAAAGGAAGTTTAGAAACAATTTACATGTTTAAATTCAGTTTGGTGAGTTATTTTATTTCAAATTAAAATATATTTTTTTATCTTAATTTTTATCTTTTTCTGAAAAATTTTTTATTTTTTTCTGAAAAAATTTTTTGTCTTTTCTGAAAAGTTAACAAAAATTTTCAACTCAAACTTAAAATTTTTAACTCAAACTCATTCACCAAATAGACCCTCGATTGTCTATTGACTGTGTAACATTCATTTTAGCTTTACCCTAAAAAAAACAATAATGCCATTTAAAAAAAATAACTAAAAAAATCAGTTACCTTATTAATCCCATTATTTTTTTGTTGAATTATTAATCTCATTAGTTCATTCTACTTAATTCAAATTCAATTAATATAATTTCTTGCGGTGTCAATTAAATTTACTTTATTTTTTGTTTTTTGATGAGAATTTTAATTTATAGTTTAAAAATATATGTACTACTAATCCTAGATCGCTTTATTATTCTTAAAAAAGAAAAGGAAAAAACTTGAGTCAATTTTAAACATCCCAACCCGAAATTATAACACGCGTTAGATCGGAGTCTTCCTATACAAAATGTGATAAATTCAACATATATCACTTTAGTAAGAAAGAATATTGATCCATTTTTTGTTCTTATTTGAGTCCCAAAACTTAAAAACTCATATAATTCTTGTCACCAACCATCTAAAATAGTTCTGTAATCAAAAAGGGCAAAAAATTAAAAAAATATAAATAAATAAAGAAAGAAAGAAAGAAAAAGGAGAGATTTGTTTTTCGTTTTTGGTCGGATTAAAATGTAATCCAAAATTTTTTCGTTGCTTTCTTTCTTGGATATTTTCGCAAAAACCAACAACGAGTGGCTAAAAGCGTCGCCCACCTAAAAATATTTTATTTTTAATAATTTATTTTTATTATTAATGAAAATTATTAAAAAAATAAAATAAAAATAAGCCCCCGTTTGTTTCATTGGTTCGTTTCAAACTTTTCATCTCAGTTTTTGTCTTTTTCTGAAAATGTTTTTTGTCTTTTCTGAAAAAGTTTTTTGTCTTTTCTGAAAAGTCAACAAAAATTACTATTTAAACTTAAAATTCCAACTCAAACTGGTGAACCAAACGGATCCTAATAAAGTTAGTGGCCAGTGAGAGTGTTCAAAGGAAGCAAGCTGGCAGAAGTGGCAACGACCTCGGGGACTCAACTGTTTGTGTGTATTAATAAATGCAATTTCTTCGTACAAAACCCACGACCTCTGTCCCACGTGAAAAATCTTCTCTAATTCTTTTTCTTCTTCTTCTTCTTCGTCTTCTTCACCGTTTTCCGATTTCAATTAATTAATTGATTAAACAATAATTATCTTTCATAATTCTTCTTCTCAATCTTTCTCTTTCGATCCATTCTTAACCGTCACGAAATCCACTCACTTCCCCCTCTGCTTGCCGTTTGTTTCTCGAGAAAACAGAAAAAACCAAATAAAAGAAAGGAAACTTTTCCCTTTTCTTCTGCTTTCTCCAGAAAAAAAATTGCAACAAAAGAGGCAAAATCCACCACGCGTGGGAATTCAAAATCCGTCGGATGTTTCTCAAGCTCAGATCTTGAGCCCTAGCTTTTTTGCTTTTTTTGGTTCGCAATGCACGGCTACAGCCGCCTCGGCAACGCGCGTGGCTCGCCGCCGTCGTCGCCGCGGTTGCGCCACGGCCGGAGCAAGAGCGGCGGCGGCGGAGGAGGAGGGGGTGGGAGGGGATCGAAGCAGGGCGTGGTGGAGAGGATCGTGGTGGTGCTGATTTCGGCGGTGTTTAGGAGGAGAGGCGTGCTGCTGTTGGCGCCGCTGCTCTACATCTCGGGGATGCTGCTGTACATGGGCTCCAGTCAGCTTCGACGTCGTTGGGATCAAGAACGGCGTCGTCGTCGTCCACAAGCGCCACCCGCCCGGCTCGGTGTATCGGAGCCCTCAGGTGTTCGAGAAGCTCTGGCCTTTCATGCAAGCCGAGAGCAATGGAAGTGAAAACGCGGTACTGTTTTGAAAGTAGATGAATAAATTATATTAAAAAAAAAGACAATATTTTGGGCAATTTGATGAACTGACAATTTAGGAAAATGCGCAGATGATGTCGGTGTGGAATTCTACAGTGCGTCAAGCTTGGAAGCCTTGTGTTCACAAGGACATTCGAAAAGCAGGTCTGAGTTTTGTGCATAATAATCATACTTAGATTTTGATTACTTGCTTGGAAGTTTCTTAATCAAATTGTTGCATGTTGGGTTGGTACATTTAGCTGATCTGCCTTAGGCTTAGAGTCTTAGTTTCTTAATTGCTTCGTCATTTGAACTCAAGCTCTGAGATGCTAACCAAGACCACTTTCCTTAATTATATCCCGCTTCTTGCGCCGCGCCTGCTGCTTGTGTCAATTTATGATGCCTACTTATCTTATTTTTGCCTTTAGCTTAATTTTCTTGGAATCAGAATGAACTGTTAACTTTTTTTTTTTTTTTTTTCTTTTTTTGGCTTTCCAGAATTGCCACCAAAGTCAAATGGTTTCTTCATAATTGAAGCAAACGGTGGGCTTAACCAGCAACGTTTGTCGGTGCGTTTTATTAACAATTACTAGTAATTTTTGTGTTTATGATGCACAAAGGAATTAAATCATGTAAATTCGATTCTTAGCAAATATCTATTGGCAGCCCCAGGTTATTGACGTTGAAAAAACAAAAAACGTAGCGAGGCCTGTACATAGTCAATCCCTTGGAAACGAAATGTCAAACACACAAAGAAAGCTTAACTTAAGTGAGTTAAAGAAAGAGAACCAGTCAAGTACCTTGCCGTGACCTAAGAACTTTGCTACTCTGACCAGTAATTGCGTCAGCACTTCAAACTTATATTACTATATTCTTTTTTAATTGTTTAACATGCTGATAGAATTCCAAAATTCCAAATCAGATACCATGCTTATAGTTTTTTTTTTTTTTTTCACCCTTCTCTGGACAACTTTTCCTTACGCTTTTATCGCAGATTTGTGATGCAGTTGCTGTGGCTGGACTATTGAATGCAACTCTTTTAATTCCAATTTTTCATTTGAATAGTGTATGGCGGAGACTCCAGGTGATTGTTTCATGCATTATCGTGATAACCACTGTCATGCCCATCATGATTACCGTTGTGGTTCTTATCTTGTCGTCTTAAAAAACACTAAATAAACTGAAAAATCAAAGGAGAAATGCATGACTAAGATGCAAACAATACCATCAATTTCCTGTTATACTGTACTACTTTTTTTGGGGACAAGTCATTTCTTACTCATTCTAGATAACATGGATTAGAAGGTGTGGCCCGTGATAATTTTGCATGTCGTCCAAATTTTGGTTGTATATCCAAATACGACATATATTATCTTTTGCTTAAGAGAGTTCTATGAACATTTTAGGCACTATTCAGGATTTATTATTATTATTATTATTATTATAGACAAAGAGAGGAAGGAAAAAAAAATCATTACTTTTCAGGTACTGTATCTTACAGTTGCAATTGCTTGTTGTCAACATAAGGGAATTAAAGATTAAATTTTTCTGTGTTTTTTGTTATGAAAAGATGCAAAAGTTGGAGATAAAAGGTTCCGGTATATTTGATGCATCTTCCCTTGGTTTTGTTGGAGGCTCTTCTTAGAGAAGCTTACTGGCACTTAGCTAAAAAGCTCTAGGGTAGCTCGTTTGGTTCATCGGGATTAAACAATTTAGAAACCTTTCTTGACTGATATAATTAGAAGTTGGGGTCCATTTTTGTAGATAACTTTGCTATAATTTCGTTATTTGTACTTTGTTTCTTTTGTGGAGGATCCCTCATCCTCAACCTTTTTTTTTAGGGGGAGGGGGTTAACTTTTTGATAATAAATAAAATAATTTACCTGATCTCATAGAATTTGAAATATTGCAAAGTGACCAAAAAGTGGAATCTTATCCAATTTTGATCATAAAGTGCACTATAGACCCGACTGCCCTGTGTGTTTTGATGTGGTTGTTTAATTGGGTCCTTAGCTTTGGAACGCGATATCAGAAATTGAAGAGAAATGCCGTTGATAATATTACCAAATGAAATGGGAAACCGTATTAAGAAGTTTCATGGGTCATTGAGTGTTTAATCATCTTATTTGTTCTGCATAAGATAAATATTTACTCTGTGTCCTGTATTCTGTCATCTTCTCTGTTCTGCATGAAATGGGTCATTTACATAGGGTGTTGTTTCTTTCCAACCTGCAGCAACTTCAGGGACATATTTGACGAAGACTTCTTTATACATACACTCAAAAATCATGTGAAGTGTGGTCAGAGAGCTTCCAGAAGATATACTACAGCGGTTTGATAATAATATTAGTAACATTGTGAATCTGAGAGTAAAAGCTTGGTCAAGTCCAACCTACTATCTACATAAGGTCCTCCCAAAGTTGGTGAACATGGGGTACGTGTATTTGTTTTTGGCTTTTATTTTGGCCCCCTTAAATCTATTTCCTTTTGATAAACTACGATAGGCTTTAAATTCAATGTCATGACTACTTGCAAGAATGTTAATTTTTAGTACTGAACTATCCATTGTTTTAAGGACGTTGCTGTAAGCTTCCTTGATCTTAAAATTTCTTTTTCTTTTTAACCCCTTTACTGTGGTGTTTTTCCATAATCTTGTGATATCTTTATGATTCTCTGTAAATACAGCTGTGAGAAACGCCTTGTTATGCATATGGCCTACCTTCTTGGTTTTTGTAAATAGATTCCGTTTTTGTTGAGGTTGGTATTGCGAATGGCCTGGATTTAAGGACATGTGGGCCTGTATAATGCAAAATATAAAAGAAGGCTGATTCCAAATGGATAAATAATTTGGTATAACTGTTTGCATGGTGTCGGCTGTGTTTTCAATTCACTTCTTTATCTCTTTGCCTCACTCTCACTTACTCTCATCATAACCTTGTAAAATATTAAGTACGGTGACAGCTATATATAGTTTTCCATCCATGGTGCAGGGCCGTGCGCATTGCTCCTTTTTCCAACAGATTGGCTCATGGTGTTCCTTCAAGTGTCCAAGGACTTAGATGCTTATCAAATTTTGAAGCGCTGAGATTCTCAGAACCTATAAAGGGGCTGGCAGAAAAAATGGTAGATCGTATGTTAAAGAAAAGCTACCAGAGTGGTGGAAAATACGTATCTGTACATCTCCGCTTTGAGGAGGTAAAATTTTTTTTTATTATCTTTTAAAGTGCAATCACTTTGGAGCTATTCTTAGATTTCTTCTAAATGCTGGTGTTCTCTTCCTCAAGGACATGGTTGCCTTTTCATGTTGTGAATATGATGGAGGAGAGGAAGAGAAACGTGAGATGGATATTGCTCGAGAAAGAAGTTGGCGAGGAAAATTCAGGAGAAGGGGCAGAGTTATAAGGCCCGGTGCAAACCGAGTAGATGGAAAATGCCCTTTAACTCCTCTGGAGGTAATGCGGTCACTTATTCTTGTGTTCATTTCTGAAAATTTTATCCACACTTGCTAGTATTTGCAACATATAAGTAGCTGTTGTTTCTTTTTTTCCGCCCTATTTTGGTGACTAGAGTGTAACATTTGGTGATTGGAAGAGTTTTCCTTTTGTAACGTAGGTCGGGATGATGCTCCAAGGCATGGGTTTCGACAATACAACTTCAGTATATGTTGCAGCAGGAAAAATTTATAAAGCCGAAAAGTATATGGCCCCACTTAAACAAATGTTTCCCCGTTTAGAAACGAAAGATACGTTGGCTACCCCAGAAGAACTTTCTCCTTTTAAGGTATCATCATATGTCATGATATCTGCATTTCCCCAACCATCATTTTGGCGAAAAGAAAAATAACAGACATTTTATATTATCCTTTTATGGTATGTTGATCTGGTGCGCCAAACGTTAATCATCAGATTGAAACTTCTGATGTAGGGCCACTCTTCCAGGTTGGCTGCTCTTGATTACACAGTTTGCCTTCATAGTGAAGTCTTTGTGACCACACAGGGAGGCAATTTTCCCCACTTCTTGATGGGCCATAGGCGCTACCTGTACGGAGGACATGCGAAGACAATCAAACCCGACAAGCGGAAATTAGCCGTGTTGTTTGACAATCCCAAAATCAGGTAAAATGTTGGCAAAACAAACTTCTTAATTGCGGGTATAATCTCACTCATAGCCAAATCATTTCACCGTCTCGTTTGTTCATTTGCTTAACAATCTTCCGCAGATGGGAAGACTTCAAACGACAAATGCGCGACATGCTTCGCCACAGTGATCAGAAGGGTATTGAAATGAGAAAGCCCAGTAGCTCACTGTACACATTTCCTATGCCAGATTGCATGTGTAAACAAGCAGAACCAAGGACTGAATATAGCAATACAACGAGACGTTTGTAGAACTTTTAATAGAGCAGTGATCTCGATTAATTTTTTTAATTTTTATTTTTTTGTCAATTTCACACGTGTAATCTATTTATTGTGTTATTTCTTGATTCTTTTTAGGAGGTGTTATATGCTTAATTCATTGTACATGGAAAGTTCATAAACTATGGTAAAATTCTTTCTCATTATCTTCTGGTTGCTGCTTCTTCTTCTTCTTCTTCTTTTTTAACATCTCGGGATTCTATCTAGATACTAGGGTTGCAACAACCAAGTTTGAAAAGTAACTAATTTGGTCCAACCCATTTGAATAGGCCAACTGTAATCTTCTATGTTTCCCATTACAAATAATCAAGTCCCACATACAACTACAAGAGAGAGACAGACAGAGAGAGAGAGAGAGGTGAAAACAACAACTTGCTCACAGGAAACATTGCTTAAGAACATAAATTTGCCAAAAGAAGCCTAAAAAAAAAAAAAAAAAACCCCAGATAAGGGGACGTTTCAAAGATTTGCTTATTGCACACGCATCTTAGCAAGTAGCGACACGTACATGTAGCTTTTTCTGGTGGATGGATGGTTCTTAAATAAACAATGGGACTGCTTATCAAAGGAGCAACCCTCTTGTCTGTGCATTGAATGTCCACTTGTAACGCCACCAAACAGTCTTTTCCTCCTGTGGGGACTTGCTAGGGTCTAGCTGTAAAAGGTGCCACTTCCATGCCTCTTGCAAACCAAACTTGACTAGTCAACTATATCATCATCCATATGCACGTCATTATTTCAAAGAATTAAAATGTAGATGCAATTAATCAAACATCTAATGCATGTGTGAGAGAACTAGAAAGTGCTTGCCCTTTACTGTTAAGCCACCGATGACAAACTAGACCAAACTATTTTACACTCGTGTTAAATTTCACCGTAATACCAGGCTCCGTAAGTACTTTCAAACTAGCCAATGCCTTCATCAACAATCCTTGGAGATTTATGTACGTCAATCACACAATCGTATTATATCAGAAAATTAAATGTAGACATGAACACTCACATATCTAATGCATAGGTGAGAGAATCATGAAGCAATTAGCCTTTATTGTTAAGACACCAATGATAAACTAGATCGTACTATCTTACTCTCGTGGTAAATTCCACCGTAATACCACGCATTGCAAGTAATTGCAAACTAGTCGATGCTTTCACCAACAATCCGTAGAGATCTATGCATGTCAATCACACAATCGCATTATTTCAGATAACTAAATGCAGATGCAAACAATCAAGCATCTATTGCACGGGTGAGATAACCATGAAGCAATTGCCCTTAATTGTTTATGTCAATGATGATAAACTAGACTGAGCTATTTTACACTCGTGGTAATTCACCACCATAATATCATACTTTGTAAGCACTTTACAAACTAGTAAACTCTTTTTTCAACAATCCTTATAGATTCATGCACATCAGTCTCATAATCGCATTATTTTAAGAAAGCTAATTGCAGACGTGCAAAAAATAAACACCAGACGTGCATGTGAGAGAATCATGAAGTGATTGCCCTTTATTATTAAGTCATCGATGATGAACTAAACTGATCTATTTTACACTTGCAGTAAATTCCACCTTAATGCTACGCTTTGCAAGTTTTGTTTTGGTAAAAATTCAAATTACTACGATTTCCGTAGCATTAATCCGATGCCCATGAGAGCATATGGTAGGAAACAAATACTAATTGCTACAAACGCGGTACGCAATCCATTGAATAATAGTAGCTTCGTTGACAAAAATGGTACCGATTAATTCGTGTACTTTACTTATCAATTAGTTAAAGATCTTATTCAGTTGTTTACAATTACTTACGTCATTTGTTAGAATCAAATAAATACCATATAACAAACTTTGTGTCGATGTCCATCCCTCCATCATATATATATTTTTTTAATAAGCCTTATTCCACCGTTATATTTGGGTTGAATTATACACTTCGACCACGGCAAGTATGTGTATATATATATATATATATATATATGGATACATACATATGTGGTCATGATTTTTAATCCCTTTTCTGTTTCAAGGGAAATTTTTATCCCTTTTAGATCTAGCTAATTTTAATTATAATAAGATTCTTGTTCTAAAAAAACTTTCATATAAAAGGAATATTACGGAAGAAGAAAAATATTCCTTCTTTTTTTTTTTTTTTTTGGACTTTAGAGGTTGAAAACTTGAACTATATTTCTTCGTGATACACTTGATTACATATAAAATTATCTTGTTGGTAGGAAAAAAAAAAATCCATTTCTAGTCCACATGTTCATTTTTTTTTTTTTGTCATGTGGAAAATTCTTCTAAAATTCAAAATTTAAGATTAATTAATCAAATCAATAAAATAGGGTCCGTTTGGTGAATGAGTTGAGTTTGAGATGAAATAAAATTTTTAAGTTTGAGTTGAGTTGACTTTTTAAAAAGTAATTTTAAACTTTGTTAACTTTTTAAAAAAGATAAAGATTGAGATAAAAAATTTGAGTTGAAATAATTCACCAAACATAGACAGAGTTCTGTGGAAAGAAAATCCAGAAAATACCCCAAGTTCGCGGCGGCCGGGGGGGTGGTGTGGGGTTGATTGTTGACCTTACTATAGTGGGAATAACATGAACAAAAGCACGAACCAACCTTAGCTAGCTGTCCATGCATGCAATGGTGACGAATTTTCCATCCAAATCCAGTGCTTCTTTTTGCATATACATTAGATAAATATACGATAGAAACTTTTGCCTTATTAATAAATACACAAAACTATTTTAATTATATATTAAATCGTTGAAAAATCAATCTAACAATTACAATAACAACAATTACGGATGAAATAAATATATTAACCTCCGTTTGTCTCACAAGTTTAAATCAAATTTTTCAATAGTTTTTATCTTTTTTTAAAAGTCAACAAAAATTATCTAATTTTTAAAAATCAACTACAATATTAAAAATACACTGTTTTACCAAACGTATACTCTTACACTTACAGTTATGTTGGTTGGAATGACATGACATATTTTCATTTTTTTTTTTTCAAAAGGTTTCAATTTTTAAAATTTCTAATTGTTCCTCTTATTGGAGAAAAATATTTCTCTGTAATCTTTATCCTACTATCAATCTGAAAGAAAAAAAGTATTTATATTTTAATCTTAACATATTTATTCACCGAATCAGTGCCTTTCAACAATTGCATTGATATATCTTATTCAGAAGAGGGAAAAGTATCTTTTTTTTTTTTTTTTTTACCTTTTCAGAAATGTTTGGTATAAAATAGTTTTAGCTTTCGTATTATTATATCAAAAAAATTTATGCTTTCATATTAACGTACATGATACGAATTGAGAAATTTGAAAGATATACCTGCCGACCATTATTAAGTAAAATTCTCCACTTATTCTAGTTCATCTATTTTTATTGTTTTAAATGGCTCATGTCTCCTTATACATTAAATGGAACTACTCAATTTTACGAACTATTTTTTATTAATAGTGATTACATACATAATGTAAGAATAATTTTATATTTGATTCAATCATGAGATATAGTTTCAGACTTTAAGAAAAATGTTTAATATAAAATTTTGAGCTCTAAAAATATACCTTATCTCAATTTACCATTTAAAATTCAAAATGTTACGAAACTCTCCTAGAGCTTAACATAAATTACAACTTTGGTATTTCTGTCCTTAAGAAGCCAAAAAATTTTTTTAATGATTTTAACCACGCATGTTCGTTGTGTGACTTACATGCCATTAAAATCGTAAAAAATTCTCTTATCAACTAGACATGTGACTTTAATATATATACACACACGCCAACATGGCTACCTAATAATAAACCCAGTGATAATTTTGTTTCATTTTAAATTATAGAAGGTAAAGTGAGTCATAATCTCTATGGACCAAACTTAAAACTACTTATATTGCTCTAGAATTTTTTTTCAAATTGTTATCTTTACTTTTCAAACGTACGTACTTTTGTATAACATATATCTAATAACAATCTGTCACCTTCATATGAATTTATATATATATATATAGAATGCTACGGTGTCGTTTTTGTTAGTATAACACTGTAACATCATTATGGTCAAATAATTCTAAGTTATTTATACAAAATGCAAGTATTGATAGTTTTATTTTGAGAGGCAACAATTGATAATTTGAGACATGACATCATCATTAAAAAAAAAGAAAGTATTGACACGCACACACACGTATACGTACATACATACAAATTTGATGTCTATACTATTGCATGGAATCTATTTGCCTTGAGAGTTGAGACACTTGAAATAAAATATTTTGACGTTTTCCACAGCAATCTTCTCTCTCTGTCTCTGTTTTTGTTTTTGTTTTTGTTTTTTTTTTTTTTTTTGTGGATGAAATAAAACAACATAAATATATATATATATATTTTCTCTTGGTCATTTTTGTATGACGACGTAAATCCTGGTAGGATAAGCAATTATATAATTATATTTTTCTTCTCTGGTTGGTAGAGACCATGTGGCTCCAAGTGATGTTTGATATCTTGAACTTGACTTGTTGTGCCCCCTCTCTCTCTCTCTATCTCTCTCTCTAAAGGGGGTCTCATGACTCACCCCATTTGGCTTTTAGAGAGAGAGAGAGATAAGAGAGAGAAAGGGGTCAGGAAAGAAGAAGAAGAAGATGATGCAGAAGAGAGGCCCACAAAAGGAGGCGAATATGACGTAAAAGTAGAGCTACCTACCAAAACGCAGCCCCATCTGTAACTACTAATTAACCACTTGTCTTTCTCACACCAACAAAAAATTAAAAAAATTAAAATTAAAAAAAAAGGGGAAAAAAAAAAGAGAGGGGTCAAATCTCTACCCTCTTCCCACTCCTCTTTCCATTCCTCGTTTGGAGCCCTTTTTCTCTCTGTCCATCCTTTCCTACGTATATATAAAATCATATATAAATCCTTCTCTCACCCTCTCCTTTCTTTCAAACCCCAAAACTCTCTCATCTCAACACAAACTTACACTGTTTTTTTTTTCTCTCTCTCTCTCTCTCTTCCATTCCTCTCTTCCTTATCCTTTCCTTTCCTTAGTTTGAAATTACCTGTTATGGACAAAAGCAAATTAAGCAGCGCGCACACAAACACACACACGCATATATATATATATATATATATATCAAGAGGAGTTATAAGGCAAAGAGAACGTACTTATCCGTTTACTGCACCTACATCACCCAAAAAAAAGTACTACTAGTCTCTTCAATAATTATAGCTTTGTTGTCTGTCTGTTCATATATTCAGATCTCCAAAGTATATAGTTATCTACACCTGCCCATATCACCATAGACACCAGAAAACAATAATCATAAATAAAAATTATGGGAAGGTCTCCTTGCTGTGAGAAAGCCCACACCAATAAGGGAGCTTGGACCAAAGAGGAAGATCAACGCCTCATCGACTACATCCGCGCCCATGGAGAGGGATGTTGGCGTTCCCTCCCCAAAGCCGCCGGTATTTATTTATTTTTTTTTTCTAATTCTGAATCGTCAAATCTTCGTTAGTTTAACTTTTTTTTTTTTTCTTATTCGGAAAAAACTGTTAGACTGTTGCTTTCTTTTGATTTTCCTTGTTTATGACTTTGAAATTTCAATACAGGATTGCTTCGGTGTGGGAAAAGTTGCAGGCTGAGATGGATTAACTACCTCCGTCCCGATCTGAAACGAGGGAATTTCACCGAAGAGGAAGACGAGCTAATTATCAAGCTTCACGGTTTACTCGGAAACAAGTAATAATTTGTCTCAAAAAAAAAAATTTTTTTTTTTTTAATTTGCAACTCCTTTTAATTTCGTGTCATGGATTTTTTTTGGGTAATTAAAATTGATAATTTGGTTTCAGATGGTCCTTAATTGCGGGAAGATTACCCGGAAGAACAGACAACGAGATCAAGAACTATTGGAACACTCACATCAAGCGCAAGCTCATCAGCCGAGGCCTCGACCCTCAAACTCACCGTCCCCTCAACGACACCGCCGCCGCCGCCGCCGCCGTTGTTTCTTCTCAACTAGACTTCAGAAACGCCACTCCACCGGCTCTCCCGGTAGCCGAGATCAATCTCATCAACAAAACGACAACCAAATTATGTGCCACGCCAAAGCTGATCCAGCCCAAGTCAGAAAGTGTAACTCTAACTCACCATGTACTTGATCAAGACGCCAAATCTAACTGCACCAGCAGCGGAACGACAACTGAAGAGGACCAACGGCATGACCATCATCATCAACAACAAGTTGATGAACTAAATAACGACATCGATTTGGAGCTAACAATTGGGCTAGCGCCGTTTCAGTCACGTGATGATCATCTGCAGCCGAGTGGAACTCGGAGGACGACGTTGTCGTTTTCGAACACGGCCGAGTCGAAACCCAACGTGAATAATCGCCAGTACTTGTTTGGTGGTGTGTGCTTGTGTTGCCAGTTGGGGTATCAAGGTGCCGAGTTGTGCAGAAATTGCCAATCCACAGCTGGGTTCTACAGATTTCATATGCCTTTAAATTCTTAACTCTTTTATTTTTCTTTTGGGGTATTAAAATTTTTATGTAATTCTCTATATCTTATATACATATCTTGTAATTTTTTTTTTTCCCAAATGTGTACCTACCCTATAGTTTGGCAGAATTGCATATGGTTATATCATTAATTGCCTCATGTTTATCTTAATTTTAATCTTTTGTATAAAAAATTATTCACAGCTCAAAAATATACCTTTCTCAATCAAACATCAATTTGTCCCTCTCTCTTTCTCTCTCTTTTAGTTTTGTATAGACTTTCGGCAAAAGTAGATTTCCCTTTCCGTCTTCTCATTCAGGGTTGGTTAAGGTTCTCTTTTTTTCCTTTGCTTTTACTATTGATATTTTTTTTAAAATTATAACACAACACTGACCGATTTTGTCAGTTTTTATTTTGATCTTGTTTTAATTAGATTTAATTAATGTTTGAAATCTCAATTAATTGCTTATTAGATTAACTAATCTATTTTAATTTTAGCATCTAAATTTTGTGTTGGAGTACTTTTTTCTTTCTAGAAGTAATATATATATATATATATATAGTGTATTCGAAAAGAAACACCGAATGACTCTCTACCAAACATATCGAATATAGATATCATAACATCATGCAGAGACCATACAGTGTATCCAATTTTGTGCACATTATGCAGTGCACTTTTTTGATAAGGATACGTAGGTAGAACTCATCCCAGTATCCTAACCAAGTCAACCAGTAACTATTTTGGCCTTATCTTCACATTTCTCCCTTCCCATTGACATGTGAAAGTTTGGTACCCCTATACATATATATATATATATATACACACACATAGGTGTACACATATAGTATAATGGTCATTTTCGGTTCTTAACTGTCATGAAACATCATTTCCACTAGTGGGAGAAGGAACAATTTGACAAGCACCAATTCTGTTAAAGTAACATTAGGGATACCAAATTATTTTCCTTTTTTTATAGAAAAAATGATATTGTGATGGCTACGTCATTTTCATGTTTCTTAGCCCCACAGACATGAACCATTATTTAGATATGATAGAGTCAAGTCTTTAATACCAGTTTCTCTTAATCGTCCACTTATGACCTACTTTGTCCTCACCTGCAATCCAAGCATCAACAGCCAAAGCTAGAGCAGGAGTCTAAATGGGAGGCAATGAGACTCGAATCTAAATGAACGAAGGTACCTAACAAAGGTATCCTAACCCTTTACCACCCCATTCACCCTATGGGCGTGTAATACCGAATCATTTTCTTTGATCACTTAGTTTAGCTATCCATGTTTTCTACTCGGATAATTAATTGAGGATTTATATATAATTAATTGAGGATTTATATATAATTAATTTGTGTGTTTTCTAAGTAATCCCTTGTTTAATCTTGACCTTATTTGGGCTTTCATATTAGGGATATGTGCCCCTCAAATCCATCCAATAAAAACTTTCAAAAGTTTAGTAATTAGCCTAACTCATTTCTTTCATCTTAACTTTACCCAATTCAGGTGTGAAGTACCACTGCACCAAATCTTGGCTGGATTTAGGTTATCCCTCCGAAATAATGTAATCGCCGTTTTAAACACTAATAATTAATAATTATAATGTAAGACCCCACATCTAACACTCATTTGCAGAGTCATTAATCATGACTTGACTAAAATCCAAACGTCCTAATTCCTAATTAGGTGTAATTTTTGGTCTCTAACGTGGAGATCCCGCGTTTGAGATTAATATAATAAATAACTTGAATGTAGTACCGGCTCAAAGTATCATGATTATGGGGGAAAAAAGACTCTAGGTAGGTTGAGATTAATATTAGTGAAATTTCTCTAGGCTCCACATGTTAGGTTTTTATATTCCCCGATTTTATTTTGGATAATTTTAAATTAAATCCCAGCAAACATATTGAACTCATTTATAACTACATTTATAACATTTTCCGCTAAGAAAAACATAAAATATCTCTATCCTTTAGAGGCGTTGTGAAGAAAGGGAGAAGCCTTTTCATAATATTGAGAAGAAAACAAATTTACCAAAATGGTCACTTGGAGAATTTTTAAAAACGCATATGAAGTAATTATAATATATAGATATATATTTATGGGGTTCCTTCGATAGAAGAACTCTCCAACATAACATAGGATATGATTCCAACATAACATTAAATAACTAAAAATATAATAGTGATTCAAGAAAAACATAACATTACAAATGATTAATTTGAAAGATACGTTATACATGTTATTTCATGAGAAATATGGTTTTCACGAACAACTTAAATCTTTCAAATTCATTATATATTGTATTTGATGTTTCCTGATTCGCTAATGTGTTTTACTCATTAACTAGCTATTACTTTAAAGATGTCTTCTGCTATATCAAAGGGATCACTCACGGGAGGACGGTAGAAAAATCATATATATATATGCACACACACACATACACACACACACACACACAATGGATGAAGATTAATTTTAATTAAAGTCATATGAACGGTCCTATGATCATAAACTACTTTTGTTTCTAGAACCTCAGGAGCGCCAGAAGTTTGAATCTTCTAACGTGGAAAATGGGTAGACCTAGCTACCAACCACCATAAGCTAGTAATTAAAATCTTATTAGTATATTATTTTGATAAGCCACGTGTATGGAACTCATCAAAGGGGTCCATTTCAAATACTAATCAACAGAAGTAATTAACAATTATTCAAGTGAATATATACATATATATATATAGCAGGGTCCACAAAAAATGGCGGATCTGTCTCCGACTAGAAACACCAACTCATTTAAATATGTACACCAGTTGTATATATTATATAAAATATTTAAATGTAGGAATGAAGTAGCAGGTAGGATATTAAGTGTACTCTGATTGGAGCATGATTTGAAAGTAAAAGTTCTCCTGGTAAGTACTCCATCTCAACTCTAGAAGCCTGACCCTTTTTTGGCAGCTATTAAATTATGCATGTGCTTGCTGCATATATATATATGTGTGTGTGTATTGGTTTCTACTTACTCATGATGAATACCTTTTTCCTAATATATATATATATATATATATACATTCTTCTGTTCTGTGTACATTTCTTGTTGCCTCTAAATTTACCTACGAACTTAAACTAATATAATTTATGTTCTTTATGCATGAAACACAACATTGTTCCAAGATAAACAAATAAAAAAGAGCGGTACTATCACTTATATCCTTGGCTTCCACATATACGCTATAGTGAAATATATATATATATATATGTAAGTATATCTTATATTGTGCATGAAATTACTAGACCATCTCAAGAGTGAAAAAGGAAAATAGAATTTTTATAATTTTTTTTTCTAGAGTATAATTTTTATTTTAGAGGAGAAAAGAAAGGAGAGGGAAAGAGAACATGTGACATGTTTGGGAGGTAGGTAACCGAATCTCTTAGAAACGGAGTGGAAAAGAGATAAAATAGTTGGTTAGTTAAAGGTGGGTGGTGGTGGTGGTGGGGTTTGTGTGGTGAGTCAGAAGAAAGAAAAAGAAAGAGAGAGAGAATGGTCGTCTCTCTCTCTCTCTCTCTATATATATATATATAGTTTATATAGCTAAGCTCATGCATGTGCACATGCAGTGAGGTATGGGATTCCTGCATTAATGCCAATCCGAATTTTAGATCATTTAAGCCTTAGCCAACCAAACGTGACCCCCCTTTTTTCAAATAACTTTTTCATATATATAATATTATATTATATATGTGTATATGTTTTCTTATGTAATCCATGAACATCTTTCCCCTATTCTCGAATATTAATTTTAGGATACTTCTAAGGTATGCCACGTTGTTTTGCCTTATTTATTGAGCAATTTTTTTTTTTTGTACCCGTCACAATTAAACTTTGAATACTTGGATATTGATAAGTATTGAAGTTGAAAAGAGACATCGAACGGCACACAAAAATTCACTCAAAGAACTTATTTACCGATAGGGGAAAAAAAAGTTTCTTATCATAAAAGTGATCTTATTTTATCATTATGGTAAATTTCTCGTTTGATCAATAATCTATTTACGAAGTTGTAATTTAGTCCCTAACACTTTTTGTTTGACTAAAAGGTCCTTAAAATTTTAAAAATGATGCAAAATGATCATTTTTACTAACAAATATTATATTGAATATGGAATAACATGTATATGACATCTGTAAGTTGATCATTATGTTAACGAAAAAAAATTAACTACCCTTAAATGGTAAATTATATGTAATTTACGTACTATTTTCTGCTAAACTTTACAGCCTTTTAAAGAGTATAGAAACTTTTGACCAAAAAAAAAAGAAAAGAAGTTAGGATCAAATCGTAACTTCATGAAAATATTATGACAAAACGAGCAATTTACGCTTATTATTAATGCTAGCCAATTGAGTTTGCTTCCTTCTATTAGCTTTAACTTGAATTCTTTAGCATTTGACATAAGAAAAGTCTAATAAATAATTAATAAGAAGATGAATGAATATTGCTTGCAAAACTAGTACAAACATGTGCGTGTTCATATATGCAAGTGTGTGTTTCGTAAAGTAGCACTTTCAATTCGTCTTTTGCCAACGTGTAAAGAATAAGATAATCAGTATTACACAATCGGTGTTCGTATCAATATTAATGGTCTCTACCAACATTATTAAATATAAAGTCTAGAGAAGAAGCAACAAAAACCAAAAGCCACACCCTCTCTCCTACCTAATTATCTGTCTTGCATGAGGGCCAGTTAACCAATTACCTAACAGTAGATATTTGGGACTAAATTATTATTTGCTTGTCATTTTTATATATATGTTACATAAAGAGAAAAGGAAATATATATATATATAGAAAGCACAATGTGCTTTACTTTGCAGAGTATTTTCATCTAAAACGGTTCGTTTTGAATTAAAATATTTTGTACTTGCTTTTTAGTCCTTCATTTTTTTATTTTTTTATTTTGATCCAATTTTTTAAATATTTTTTTTTACAATTTAATCCTTCTTTTAGTCCTTTGATTTTCTCTTTTTTTATTTTGGCCTAATTTTTTATTTTTTACAATTTAATCCTTTTTGTATTAGTCGCAAATGTTTGTATTTACTTTATAGTCCTTCAATTTTCTTTTTTTTTTTAATTTCGGCCCAATTTAGTTATTTTTTTTACAATTTAATCATTTTCTGTATTGGTCAATTTTTTCCATTTTCGTCCTTCTATAAAATTTTTCAAAGCATCTAATATATGAATAGCTCGTGCTTTAGACTAGTGTGTGTATATATTCTAGTGTTGGAGATGTCAACATCGATCTCAAGCTGACTATCAAAGAGTTTGAACATTGCATGTATGAAAGGAGTTTGTGGTTGAAGTGCAAAGGCGCCCTTATTAAGCGAAATTGATCAAGATGATCTGGACCCACATTGGGCGGCTAATATCATTTAATAAAGTTTATCAAATATCACTAATATTGAATTGGTGGAGCAGTCATAATGACTTTCTTTCTTCCCCTCACACGACAGGTTTAAAGTTTCAAATTCGAGATTTGAAAGTCCTCGTATGAAAGTGTTGTGTTAGGTTTATTGTGGTGGGAATGAAACTTGGGCGCTAATCATCTGAATAAAATCGGGTTAGATCCTTTTTATTATATACTGAATGATATACTGTAAAATATTTTTTACGGGCTATTTTTTAAAAGTTTTAAAATGTGTTTGGTATGAGAGACAGAAAAAGGGTAAGTGGGTGGAAGGATTACTAGAAAGATTTGAAAGTCATGATTATTTTGTAGGAGAGAAAAGAGAGAAGGATTCAGGGAGAGATTCTAAATCTTTTAAAGTACTCCAATTTTAATCTATCCTAAATAAGAGATATTACTGGAGGGATTTCATACAAATAATCATCCACAACATTAATTTGGGATAGAGCTGAAATAACACCAATGATCTTTTGTTTTTCTCATTAAAAAAAAAAAAAAAATCATCAAACTCATCTATTCTCCCTGATAGATTTGGTCATGAAAAGAAAACTGTGTAAATATCTTGATACTTAGCTTCCGTGTATCATCCCATTGAAATTCACTTTCAAAATTTTTTTAATACAGTATTTTCTGATCTTATAAAACTTTAAATTCATTATTTGAATTGTGTGTTGAACATATAATCCAAATGAATCCTTTTATGGTTCGTTTGAATCACCCCTTCACTTGGTATTGTATTCTAATATAATGGATGTATTCGGATATGCATTCGGACTTCCCTGTAACCATGATATCTAAATGGAATGTGTGTTTGGATTGCTTATATTTAAATAATCGTTCTGATGTATATTGATAAGAGAGAGAGAGAAAATGTACGATGTGATTAGTAAAAGTAGATAGAAATAAGAGGGTGGTTTAATAATAAAATAAGTGAATGTATTGTTCAAATAAAGGTGTATTCAAATACAATATACAGAAAAATCAAATGAATGCTACAATATTATATTTAAGTTAAATGTGATGTCCAAACATACCATTAACGTCCTCTTGCACGCTTGTGATAGTAATCAGTCCTTATGTTGTCCCATATCGCTTGGGAATGGATATATGTGATGGTTCATAAGTAAATAGATCACCTATTAATGGTATAAGGCCTTTTGGAATGAACCTAAGAACAAAACCGTGAGATCACGATGTCCAAAATTTACAATATCATATCAAAAAGAGGGATGGGTTGTTACAACACTAACTGGCTAAGATATACATTTGCTAGTTGGGAGTGAGTATCATGATATACAATTACATAGATTAAAATACCTCAAACGTAATACTACTCATTTCGAAACCATAATATTGATCCACACACGTAAGTTATTTTATACAACCACTCTCATTAATTCTCTTTATATTATTTAGTAGGAAAAAAAAAAAAAAAAGAGAAGGAAGACATTGTGAATACTATTCCATTGGCGATTTTTATAACATCACGAGCACTTATGATTACACATTAAGAAGTTGTGATTGTCCAAATTAAACACGCTCATGTAATGAAATTTTTTATATTTTTGTTTAAAAAAAAAAAGTCAATGTTTTTACAATACATACACATGTCACGGCTTCTGTAATTAATGGAGAAACTCTGAGATGACGTACGTGTCAAATATTTAGATGATAACTTGGCCGAAGTCAATGATATCATCGGTGTCTATAGTAAAGCCAACTGATCATTTGATCTGACCTATATATATCATGTATGTGTATATATCTGTGGCCTTTCCAGAGGCACTTAATTAAGCACGAGCAGGACCTAGCTAGTTAGCCGTTGTTGTTGAATTGTTGTACATTAACATTTCTCCTCTTGTGCATTAGGCTTCTGGATGGGCAAGATCAGCAAGAATATTCAACTTTCATAATTAAAATACGTTCCAAATAATGTTAGGGACATCATTGACATTTAAGAAGAAAAACGAGCCTTCAGTAGCATGTGATTTACAAATAAAGTCTACTTTGTATTAGTTATTATGCTCTTAATCCTTTTTAATTATTAATTACTAAATATTCAGCTAGCTCTTTCTAGATAAATTATTTGAAACACGTCATTATATCATTTCTTCAACTCAAATGAATTCAGCCATATTTTAAACTTTAGATGAACGGATAAGCAAAAAATCTATATGTATATAGAGAGATAGCGACAAAAAAAAAAAAAAAGACTATATAAACATTATATATGTTTAATATCTTGGCATTATTTAATGTTTCATTGAAAAAAAAAAGTACAAATATAGGTATACCCTATGTAATAGCTTTTAGGGGAGAGAATTTGAACCGATGATTATAGGTCCGTTTGGTAAATGAGTTTGAGTTGGAAATTTTAAGTTTTAATAGTAATTTTTTTTTACTTTTCAGAAAAGACGAAAAAACTTTTTCAAAAAAGAAAAAAAATTTTTCAGAAAAAGATAAAAATTGAGATGAAAATTTTAAGTTTAAACTCACGAAACAAATGAGGCCATATTTCTCGAGCTCAAATGGATTGCTTGTTTTCCAAGGAATTTGTAAGGAGAATGCAAATGACATCATTAGCGGTAGTGTTTCCCAACTAATTCACTTGATTTTCTTCTTTAATATGTTAATTGATTATAATATTCTTCCCTATCTACGAAGTTCATCCCCTTTGATTTTTTTCCCCCGGTTTTCCTGGAAATTTTTAATTCCTTTTTTTTTTTTTTGGCTGGAAATTCCTTGTTATAGAAGAGAAAGATAAAAATATATATATATATATTTGCACGGTCAGAAAAAGGGACGATTCAAATATATACAGATAATATAAGAAACTATCGGTTTCTAGGACACCTACATATAATGGGAAAAATATCACAGCCCTTTTTTTCTTTTTTTTTTTTTTCTTTTTTTTTAGTGCACCTTGATCTTATCGTCCGGTTGGAATTTACAACCTAAACTTTTAATTTTGATAATTTACATCATGAACATATAAATTTGCAATAATTTACCCCTCATTGATTCTGTTGATTTTTTTTTTAATGAAAATTAACACTTGACTTACATATAGGTTTTTAATTAAGAGTATAAAAGGTCCTTTTTAATCAATATTAACTCAAGTTTATATTAAAAAATAAAGTTAGTTGAGAATTTTATGCTTTAATAATACTGAATTAAAGATCTTAATCTAAATAACTTTAGATTAAATAGGTAAAAATTATCATTCATATTATTAATTAATGATTTATGTATAAATCACATGTTAATTTTGTTCAAAACACTAACATTCTTATCAATGAGGGGTAAATTGCTACAAATTTGTAAGTTCACGATGCAAATTATCAAAATTAAAAGTTCAAAGTATAAATTGCAACTGTACAATAAGTTCAAGGTGCAGCGGTGCAAAAAGCCTTTTTTTTTTTTGTCAATATATAATTTTGTGATACAAAAATACCAAAACTACCCTAAACTAGACCCTGAATGTCCATTTTTTTTTAATTAAATTGGGTGTACCATATAAGCAAGATGATGAAATATAATTGATTTACTGAATAGTTTCCGATAATTTCTCATCCCCTGACTCTTCTCTTCCTATCACAACTAGTAGCACTATCTCTCCAAAACCCGGTGACCTCTGAAGTCTAGTGCAATCTCTCCGAACTACACAAGGCGCACCAAGGTAGGGTTTCTAGCGAGCTGCATATCCAAAAAGTCTTTGAAGTGGAAATGAACGCAAAGATCTACATTAGCATAGAGGAATCTAAATCGAACAAGAGGAGGAAGAAGAAGGAGGAGAGGATAGGAAGCTTTCTTCAATGTTATGGAGGATCGTATTCTAAAAAATTGTCGGTATGAAGATCTATGACGATATGTTAACCAAAGGTTTCTTGCATATTAGACCTTGAGTAAATCAATGGTTTACTTAATTCTGTTGATTTTGTATAGCTTTTTAAGGCAAAAAGTCAAGGACGATTTTATTTACTAGATAGATAAAAAGTAAACACTGGTTTGCTAATCAAGTTTATGTATTTTTTTTATTTATTTTTCCTTGAAACACTTTCTTTGGCCTATTCAAGGAGGAAAGTGTGCCTCATAACTTGTTTTTTGTTTTTGTTTTTTTTTTTTGTTTTAATACGCTAGCTTCTTAAGTTGACAAGTAGTAGGCAAGAATGAGTAACAAAATCTTATAATTTTTAAGAAGAGGCATAATGAATCTTTTATATACAGTGAGGACACGAGTGGCATTCTTATGTATTCTAGGAGTATACCCAATGAAATGCCAAATTAATGTGCAAATGATAAACTGATATTTGTGAGAAAAGAAGTTCTTCAACACAGAGGGATCCACGTCCTCTATCCAATTTTTTGTGTCCTAGATGCTGTCTAACCAATAGTATTATACTACGTCATCTGAAAAGTTTAAAATACTTTACAACTGATTTTTAATATCTTAAAATCTAATTTCTTTTGATGATATGTCAAAATATAATTGATAAGACACCATTTGAGACACTAAAATTGGACAGGAGATTTCAATCCAATATAAAAGGCTATCTTGGCGACTTGGTGTTGAGATTGGAGATCTCTGTGACGAAGTTCGGCATTGGAGATCTGGACTTCGTGATCTTGACAACGGTGATCACAATCTCGGTATCTTTATTTATCTATCTCTCCCTTCCCTCTCCGGCCTCGTGAATCTCTACCAGCGGTCGTGGTGTATCTCTTTCTCTCGACTTCACTCTCTCTGCAAATCTCGGCTTGTGGCTGCCATGGTTTTGACAAAATTTTTTTTTTTTAAAACTTTTTTGCGATATAATTATTTTTTATGCTTTTTTCTTTTTGTAATTTTTGGTTAATAAATTGAAAAGAATTATATGATAAATTGAAATATCTTTCAAAAAAAAAAAAGATACACTGAGATATCAGAAATAATCATCTAAAAAATATATATATATTTATATAAAACAAAGTTGGTAGACCACACTAAATAATCTGATAGAATATAATAAGAAAATCAATAAATTATCAAAATTAATTTACAATATTATTCTTGATAATCGAAGCGCGGCCAACTATTTTATATTGAAAATGAATATATATATATATGGTTGATTATCAAAAGCATTTTACCAAAATACTCTCCAGTACTGATGTCCGGAGTCAGAGATGATTGATAATTTTGTATTGAAAAAAAATAATCTAGTAGATTACCAAAAGTATTATAGCAAAATACTCTCTAGGGATTGTGAATCGTCGATGGCCTATGTTGGACTCTGGTTACCAAAGAGTATTTTGTTCGAGACTATCAGTGGTGGTATACCAAATTATATTTTTGGCTAACCAGATGCAATTTTAAAAAGATATATTATGTTAATCTGTGTCTTATCTAATAGATAATAAAAATCTTAAAATCATTATAGATGGATAATATTTACTATATGTGCTCTTTGAGAAATTCTCAAAAGGGAAAAGCATCTAAATGACACAAATTTAGAGATCATTACATCATAAAAAATTAAAGACTAGACCAGTATAAAATTAAATTAAAATTAATCAAAATTTATGTTATGTTAATCAAGAGTAAAAAATTTATATCATATTAATCGATTGATGAAAAAAAAAAAAGGGTGGTTAGTCTGGCGATTTTCTCTCTTCTCTTCAAAATCACCCATAAGTCAATCCAAGCATGATGAGTTTTGACTGTGGATTTTGATCCAAAGTAACAAAAAGTCCATGGGTCCATTCTGGTGGAAAATTTGGCCCAGATCAGTTACCAGTCTGTCTTAATGGGCCTGAAAGCTGGCTTGGGCCTCCAGGATTGGTCCTTATCCAAACTCGATGTCGCGTGCCCGTCACCAACTTCAAAACAAATCGGACGGTCCAAAACATTCGTAGACGCATCAACACTGTGGGACGCGCATAATCTAAATCTTGATTGGTCGTATTATAGTGGACCATGAAAAGAGAAGCAGCGGATAATCCCCTCTCCTCTGTTCAGGCTGGGGGGCTTTTTAAAATTTTTTGTCTATAGTTGTACAAATTGACACAGCAAAAAGACCCAAAAGCCCACTCCCTAAAACCCTAATCGCCGAAATCGGTGCCTTCTGTCTCTCCTTTCTCTCTCTTTCTCAAGCCGTGTAGACAGACAGACAGTACGAAAAACACTATTCAATGGCTATATATCTATATATGTGTATATACATATATACACGACCAACCGTAAAATATTCATCAGTTTCCCAAAAACCCTGACACCAAAATTCCAATTAATTTCAAAAACCCTTTCTTTCACTTTCTCTCTCTCCGACAGCAGATGATTATCTTTCCTTTTCTTGTTCCCGCCCTCTCTCTCTCTCTCTCTAGTTTCTCTCTCTAGCTGAAACGGTGAGAAAGGCAGTTTAAACTTTGAGATGCTCGGAAGTGATGCAGAAGCTGCTGCGCAGAAGCCCTACCTCAGCTCCCATTCTCTGCACGCTGGCTAACTACGCCCCTTCTCTTTCTAAACGCTTTCTCTCTCTAACCCCGAAAACCCCCTTCTTTCTTTCTCCCTCCTCCTCCGCGCTCCAGATAATGCCGACTTCCGCCTCTTTCGCCGCCCCTACCCCCGGCGGTGGCGGCGGTGCCGCCTTCGTCGGCGCGCTCTCCAACTCGCGCGCTTCGTCCCGAAACTGCAGCATTTGCCGCTGCTCAATCGAGGTTCAGCGGAACCCTCCCGTTCGAGCTTGGGCGGCGATGATGGACGGCCGGGCCGGCCCCAGAACCGCGTGGCTGCGGGCAGCGTCCGACGTGGCGTTTTCGGCCTCGGCCGCCGCTGCAGTTGAGGGTGAGATGGGTGGTCCGGAGGAGGAAGAGAAGCCGGCGGCGAGGCTGAGTAGGAGACAGAGAGGAGGTTCTTCAAACGGCGGTGCTTTGGCCGGAAACCCGGACTTGTTGACCATTCCCGGAGTGGGTCCCAGGAATCTGAGGAAGCTCGTCGAGAATGGTATTTCTGGGGTTGCTGAGCTCAAGCAGTTGTATAAAGATAAGGTATATATATGTGTATATATTTGTTTGTATATATATATATGTTTTTCTGAATCTTTAATAAGCTGTTCGTTTTATGTGCTGAAGCTTGTATTTGTACTTATGGAGTTTGAAAGTTTTCTGCTTCAAGAATAATTTAATTTGTCACTTAGAAAGTGTTGTACTTTACTCTAGATTCAAATAACATTTTCCGTTGTTGTAAAATCAGCTCATATGAACTATTTTTTTATTCTGGAATAAACTCAGATGAACTTTTAAATTTACTCCTGACTCTAGTTTGCTCAGATTTTAGGTTAGATTAAATCAGTGGCAGAGAAGATTCTCGAAAAAAAAAAGTTACTTATGAATTATCTGTTCTTTGTTGTGTGTTTTTCTGCCTAGTAATAGGAAGTAATGTTATGCTGAAAGTTCTTGGTGTTGCCTTCCGAAACTTATGATGACAAGGGATTTTATGGTGGATGCAGTTCTTTGGGAAATCTAGTCAGAAGATGGTTGAGTTTTTGCAGAGTTCTGTGGGAATCATCCACCGAAACCACGCTGAGAGTATAACCACTTACATCAAAGAGAGTGTTGATGAAGATTTGAAGGAGGACAGTTCGAACTCTGATTCGGTTCTAACCCAGAAGAAACGGCTTACTTTCTGTGTTGAGGGGAATATCAGTGTTGGAAAGACAACTTTCCTTCAGAGAATTGCTAATGAAACACTCGAGCTACAAGATCTTGTTGAGGTGGTTCCAGAACCTATTAATAAGTGGCAGGATGTTGGACCCGATCACTTTAATATATTAGATGCTTTCTATGCTGAGCCCCAGAGGTATGCCTATACCTTCCAGAATTATGTTTTCGTTACAAGGGTGATGCAGGAGAGAGAGTCATCTGGTGGTATGAAGCCTCTCCGGTTGATGGAAAGGAGTGTCTTCAGTGATAGAATGGTAAGGATTTGAATTGCTAATTCTTGGTAAGTTTTTTCACTCTTATAAAGCCCAATTTGCTCTTTCATTCGTGCGATTTCGGGAAAAACGACTTAATAGTTTCTAGAAATAATTTTATATTTTCTTATGTCTGTCCAAGTCCAACAGTGATTCAAACTGATGGAATTGTACCCTTGCAGTTCTTTCATATTCATGTTTGGTTTCCGTGGAAGTAAACCAGTTTTAAAAAGGGTTTCAAGGTTGATTCATTTTTATCTTATTGTTACGAAGCAAAGGTTTTTGTGCGAGCTGTTCATGAAGCAAATTGGATGAATGAGATGGAGATCAGCATATATGACTCTTGGTTTGATCCGGTTGTGTCATGCTTACCTGGGCTTATCCCCGATGGCTTCATCTACCTTAGAGCAAGCCCTGATACTTGCATGAAAAGAATGCAGCTACGGAAGAGAGCAGAGGAGGGCGGTGTGTCACTAGACTATCTCCGCGACTTGCATGAAAAGCATGAGAGTTGGCTTTTCCCCTTCGAAAGTGGCAATCACGGGGTCTTATCCGTCAATAATCTACCTTTGCACACAGACAGCTCTTTGCATCCTGATATTAGGGGCCGTGTATTCTTTTTAGAGGGTGATCATATGCATTCAAGCATACAAAAGGTATATCTCTATCAGTCTTATCAGACTCGCTAACTTATATGTATAAGTTCTCGGCTTATTTTCTTTTGTTGTCATGACCAGGTACCTGCTTTGGTCCTCGACTGTGAGCCCAACATTGATTTCAGTAAAGATATCGATGCAAAGAGGCAGTAAGTGAAACAATTCCTTCCTATTATCCTTCGGATTTATATTCTTTTCTTTTCTTTTCTTTTCTTGAATTAGCTTGTCTCAATGTGGCTTATTGTTTGTTAGTTTGGGCGTTTTTGTATTCTTTAAGTGTCGTTATATTATTTATTGTTTGTTTTCCAACTCTGCTTTGGGTGAAGGTATGCTCGCCAAGTTGCAGAGTTCTTCGAATTTGTGAAGAAAAAGAAAGGAGTTGAACCAACAAAAGCCGGTGAAGGCGAGAAGACTAGACAACCACAGATACTTTTGCCGCGTGAAGGAGAATTGTGGGTTCCTAACAAGCATTTCTCCGGGTCGGCCCTTAAGTCTCTGGATTTCAGGCGAGCCATGTCGTTCATGTCTGGCTAGATGGTTTTTGCTTTGGGCATAATGTGGTAGGAATCCGTAGGATTCATCTCCGCGGGCGGGCGTTGGGGGGGGGGTGTGTTTGTTTGTTTTTGTGCGGTTTGTGGCTGGGTGATGATGTATTTAAAGATGTCTGTGCATGTACAAAATTGTCTAGCTTTTAACCGTAACCCTTAAGAGATGGTAGAGAATAGTAGTGCGGTTTGGAAATGCTTCTGATTCTGCTGTTTGGTTCAAGTTTTATGCTATTAATGGGATCCACTTTTATCTGACAGAAAATTGTGTATTTAGAGAAAATAGTTGGGTTTCCATTTTTTGCTTGCTTAATTTTACTGGTGCGAGTTTTAACCACTCTGGCATTGAAAGAAGAGAAAGGAAGAAAGAAATGTCGGTTTAAATTATAGATGCTGAGTTGGGAAATACAGTTTTGAAGGCACTCAGGAAATGAAATAAAGGAACGTGGGAAAATGGAAAAAGAAAAAGTTTGGCAGTTTCTTGAGACAAAACAGCATCAAAATCTAGTGAATGCCAAGGAAAGAACGTTGATTTCTGACCTTGAAAGGAAAGCCCCCAACGTCTCGACTGGATAAGCAAACATCCATTAGAAGGCGTTCCAATAAAGTGGAATCTTTACAAGTTGCTAGCGAATTGATCTTATTGGTAAATAAGAAACCACCCATAACCTGGTGATGATTCCACACTTGATTCCTAGGGTTAGGTTTGAATCCTGTCTCAATATATATATATATATATATATATTTTTTTTTTCAAGGGGTAAACCAACCAGACTAGTAAACAGGAAGTTAAAGGAAAACCAATTGTCAATTGGAAAGGAAGGACAACCAGCAATTGCCCTAAAAAGTCGCTAGCAAGGCAACTCGAGATTTTTACTTGAGCTGATTTGGAAAAGCCACTTTCATATGTTGGTGACGAATGACGCTAGATGAAAAAAAAAAAAAAAAAAAAACCATGTTTTAGGTTTGAATATACAAGTGTATATATTTATATATATATATAGAGAGAGTCGGTTTTTAAACCGTCATTTAGATATATATCAAATCATGACAATTTTAACAGAATAGAATATAAATCTAGCTGATAAAGAGGACTTTGTGATGGGGTGTTTATTCTCATTCGTCGTAATGTTTTAAACATCAAAAAGAGAAATAGTGGCTCCAGCTAGGAAAAAAGTTTGTCTTTCGGTAAAGGAAATTGAGCATGCACAAATTTAACGTAGAAGCTAACAAGAAAGAGGATATCGTATTTACACCCTTTTCCCTTTTTAAATGTAATCTACAAGCTCTGTATTCTGAAAAAGGAAATGTTATTTACACGATTCAATTATTAAATAAATTACAACTATTTACTCCTATAAACCAAGATGCCCTTCCCCACATTGCCAACATCTTGAAATTGGAACTTCAGGAAATAAAAAGAAATGAACCCAAAAAAAAAAAAAAAAAAAGGATGAACAGAACTTTTTCCAAACCTTTTTTCTCAATTGGGCCTATCTATATTCAGTTGCTCTATAATTTATCTGTGAAAAACTTCCAAGAGGACACTGCTTAGATGTGCATTTCCCTTCAAAATCATCACCATATTCCCAGATCAAATGACGGGAAATCAAGACTAGGACTCTGTGGCTGTGGTGGAATAGTTACCTCTTGTTTTTGCGTCGTCGACTCTGATTTCTGTTTGAGAAGCAACGTAGCTTGTGCCTCAATAGCGTCAAAGTCAATATCATCAAAAAACTAATCATCATCATCACAAGCCATTTCACACTCGCGCTGAAACTCTTTCTCCAAGTTGATAGCAGGCACAGAACTTGAGGGACAAAAGCTTAATTTCCTTTTCCTGCCGGCGTTATCTCCTCCTTCACGTATTGAGGAAACACCAGTTGTACAAGGCACGGCTTCTGGATTGTGATTAGTTTGGAAGGAGGGCTTGGAATCCCTGCTGTTCATTGTCTGATTAGCTGAATCTGTGGAAGGGGTCTGTAAAGAGAAAGATGCCTTCCCGGAACCACTTCCCGTTTCGCTCGTTCTTGTAGTGGGGGCCATAGAATGAGGAGTTGAAGTGTCTGAGCCACTTGGGAATCTTGGCATTGGTGATTGGCTGAGCAACGAACGCCTGTTGGAAGTGGATGATTAGAATTCTAAACAGATGAAGAGTTTCAAAAGCCCACCAGAAGGAAAAAAAAAAAAGCTTATTATATTGTTATCAAGGGGGTGTTTGTATCGCGAGTAGAACAAAGAAAGCTTTTAGACAAAATTAAAGACCTGTAAATCGCCATCATATCAGGCCCACGAGTTGCTGATTGAGTAGCAGCATTTGTAGGGCAGGTCCTGTCATCTATGAAACTATCATTTGGACTGTCATTTTGGTCGTCTTCCTCGTAGTCAGACGTATCACAATCTGTGGACACTCTATGCAAAAAACCACCATAGTAAAATCAGCAAGGAGATTCTTTATAAGATTTTTTCACATACACGAGCTTCAACAAATTGTACAAAAAATGAAGATTTGTATAAAGTAGCTTACTCAGCTTCCTCATCGATGAAAGCTCGAACCACATCATCATTGAACTTCTTCCTGCCTGAAAGTATAAACAGGTGCCATGTAAGGGTTAATAGCTCACATAAGTTGGTGGTTGGTAACGTGGCGTGTCAGGATTCCCACCAAGAAATGAATGAAAACTCCAACAAGCATTGGACCTCAGTCTTTAGCAAAATCGAATGACAATAAAACGAAACAGTGGAAAATTGCAAAATAAACACAGATGCATGAAATATAGTTCCAAGATACCTCTCCCAAGCTTATGTCGAGTGAATGACCTTGCAAGTTTAGCTCGTGGGTTAGGGAAACTCTCTCTCCCTGTGTGCAGATTCTCATGTTCATCATTGTCTGCAACCTTCCGCAACCTTTTGAACTTCCGTGTCCGCTTTATGCTTTCTGACTTTTCTCCCACACTCAAACACCAATTTTTGCTGCAGCTATCATTTGTGAGGTCTACCAAGGGACTCTCAGACTTTCCTAAAATAGGGGAAGTAGAAGTACAACATCTTATACCGGAAGTGTTGTCCTTGCAGAGGAGAGGAGTTTGAAGTGCACTCTTAATAGGAGAAGCACGGGCATTTATTCCACAGGCGTTGCTTTCCATGTTGACTATTTCATTTTTCTCAGGACTCGAAGACTTCAAAGGAAGCTCATTATGTAATTGGACGGGTGAGGCAGGGTCAGCAACAAGATACTTACTTCTCTCTATGCCAGTTGATAATCCTACAAAATTGAAATATTAAAAAAAGAATGGAAATTTTGCCCATAATTCAATTATTATACTGGAATAACGACTTAACATATGACGTTATGTACATAAACAAGAATACCAACCGTTGTCAACAACAGGAGACTCTGGAACAACACCACTTTTGATCATGTTAGTTAACCGAGGACTAAGCTCAATTTCTATGGAATCATTACTGTCCTTGTCAGGCAGCAATGTCGATGCCTTGATTTTAGCATCAGGCGTCTCAATTACACAATCTTCATCCTCCAAATTTCCATTCTGAGGAACTCTTTCAACTCCACGGATTGCTCTCTCTTGCAAGGCATCAGAATCACAAATAGACCTAGGACTTCCATACTTCGGGCATCTTGTCTGAGAGGATGTTAGATCCTCTACAGCTCCAGCTTCGACAGGTAAGTCCTTGTTAGATTCGACATTATTTAACTGGAAAGAAACTTCATCTACCAAACAATTTAGAAACACTGTACTGCTTTCTCTTGTATGCATAGGATGTGATACTCCTTTGGAAGTAAGCAAAGGGACGGAGAGAATTAAAACATTTCCAAAAGCATCTACAGAAATAAAATCTGGGCCAAATAGATAGGAATGCCCATCGGGACTTTGTTGAGCCAGACTAGGCTTCTCCTTTGTTTCCAAGGTCTCAGTACATGTTGATGCTTTGGAACCCAATAACTTGTCTTCAAGATTTTGGTTTGAAAAGTCGTCAACAAATTGCAAATCTGCAACAACATTTAGAAGAATAAATGAATCAAGATTACTTCAGCCCATCCATGCATCAAAACTAAGTATTATCTGATCCAAAAAGAACAAGCCTTTTAAAATGGCTAGCATTTTTTTTTCCCCTCTCCAAAAACCTTTTCGAGCAATAATTTAAAATGAAAATACCTTCTTCGTTCTCATGTTTTTTAATAGTACCACCTCCCAGATCCTTCTCCAAGCCCACTTGATCCTGAATCATTAGATAAATCACTTAAGCAAAATCACCAGAGTAAAACAAAGACAAAATCTTCAACCATATAAACTGCTATTTAACCTCAACCAGGGAAATCTTGCTGTCACTGCCAAAGGATAGTCCTTCCAGTCGTTGCATTGCATCAATCAGTAATCCCGTTTTAAATGAATGCATTACTTTATGAACTCTCGAGGGAAATGTCTGGAAGTGGGGGAAGGCAATAAGTGACGGTTTCCATGTATTACCACTGGTTTGGTGGAAATACTTCGCAATTAAATCACTCTCGGCATCGGTTAGTTTCTCTTGAAACAAAGGTGTGATCATTTGATCATCATCCTTCACTTTCTTTCCACTGCGGACGAATTGTTCGATGGAAAGCTCAACATAATGGACTTCAGGTTTGTAAATATGGGGAACCTACAATACGACGTGTCATGACTAATACGTGCACATGAAAAATAATATAACTAAAGAAATAAGAAGGCAACTTGTCCTCTTACCATTCTTGGACTGGGATGAAAACGGAAGCTAGTTCTCCCCCCATTTCGCATATGTTTCCCCACAGTCTTGCTATTTGCTTGTTTTCGCATATAACCTTTCAACTCTGGCCCTTCACATGCTAGAACTAGTAAATCTTGTAAAGGATTACAAATATTTGATCCCATGCGATTCGTAGTTCACTTCATAGTTCACTGCATAGATTCATAGTTCACTGCATATTTTACTCATCTAACCTATATTCCACCTTATAACTAAGTTTTCAGATCTAAAAGGATATCAACTCGACCATCATGCTTCCGTCCAGTTCTCCCCATTCGTTGAATCATTCTCAATGGCGAAATATTAGCATCAAAGCATATAACAAGATCAACTTCCATGATATCCAAGCCTTCTTCACCAATGGATGTGGCAACAATGACATTGTATCCACCTGCCCGAAATTTCTGTAGAGAACTAAAGTAAGCAGATGCAAGGTGGTGGGAAAAGAAGTGAAGAGAGACGTAGTTACCTCCAAAACAGCCTGTTGTACTTTTTGTGACTGTCCCTTTGACGTTTTTCCTGTAAGAAACTTGGATCAGCATAATTGTCACTAATATGGACCGTCCACGATTTAATTCACGGATATGTTGATAAGAAAGTAGTTGATGCAGAAGAAGATTAGGATTTTAGGAATTTCAATATAATAGTTATCCTTCAAGGTATATTTTATCCTTAGCATTTCATTTTGAACTATATCCCCTAAAATTATTCAGAACTGAGTTTAGTTGATCTTTAATAATATGATTTCTCTATAAATGGTTTAGTGATTGTAATTTCAAGTGAGAGATTTGATGGTTGATTAATGAATAATGAATATTGAATTTCTTTTGAGTTCTGCTTCTCTCTCCATAGTGGTTCTATTTCTCTTCTATCTCTTCTATCTTACTCCTATATCATTTGCGAAAATGAGGATATATTAAAACACTTTATTGTTCTTTTAATAGGGCAAGAACACTGATAGGAAAAGAGAAGCTGCGGAAATGGAATTATTTCTTGTTTTCCTCTAGTTTAAAAACGAATTGATAAAGGACGAAATGGTCATGAAATTTCCGATGTAAATATAGTTATTCACACACAAATTAACAGTGAAAAGTATCTTGTAATGGAATCCATTTTCTGTTTGTTGACTCTTAAAATAAATGCATAGTTCATTCACAAAGCAAAGAGAGCTATAAAGAAACAATTAAAATTAAACACAAACATAAATATAAACAATAATTTCTTGAGCCCCCCACCCCACAAAGCTCGCAGTGGGCTGTCTGCTAAAACCAAGATGCAGAATAGACAAAATTCTTCTTATTTCAAACCATACTGAATTGACAACAAGACTCTGACCTGAACTTTGCCCAATAAATTGTGTAGCTCTAACAAAACTCCCAATCTTGCCCAACGTGTCCATTATGTCCCTGCACATTTTATCATTGGGCAAAAGAAGTTACAAATTTGAGGAAATAAATTCAATGCAAAAACATGAAATACAAATTCTTAACACTGATAGAATAATTTTCTAATTAAAGATGAGACAGTTTTTCTACCTGACACTTCCCCTAAAATTTGAGAAAATAATAACCCTTGAATTTTCAGGATCCTTTGTTTCTGCAGCCACCACATAAACCAACAACAAGTAATAAATTGCATTTTACAATTTTACAATTTCAATCGAATGTGAACCAAAATATACACCACCACAGTAATGAAATTTGAGAATTTAAAAGAGATCATCTTAAGCAGGCTCGCAACAACGGTAATTGGAATGGTATGTCATAAATCAATAGTATGGAGAACATGCTACATACTGAAATGATCAAGCAGTACTTCTAGCATTTTGGATAATTTTGGACTCGGAGCCTTGTGGTCCAAGTTTTGCTCCATTATGAGCTTTGCTCTGAAAAGATGTTCATTTCTACTCAAATATCGTGCAAAATACCTGAAAATAGTTAAACGTGAACTATTTCTTTAGCCAAAAAAAAAAAAAAAAGACGGGAACTATTTAAAAGGTAGTCTTGAAAACTAATGCAGCATGCTATGGTTTACAGGAGTTTGCAGGCTATGATTTAACAAAATAACAAGGAGCATGCCACCTGCCAAAATACATCAATTTAGAGCATGCCTCCTGTTTTTTTTTTATATATATATTTTTTAAATCATCTCAGAAATGTTTGAAAATAACAATAGAACAAACCGTTGTTTTAATTTTTCTTCAAGCATCTCATGTGCTGGCCTTATTCCATGGCTTGAAAGTAGCTTGCGGATGTGGTAAAGGGTAAGAAGTACACCAAAATAACCTTCTGCATCTCCAAGAATGATATCGGATATGCCTTGAGGAGGTGCTTGACGAAATTTCTCCCTTGAATTAAGTATTTCACATGGGCTCAACTGTCAAACAACCCAAAAGGATCACAACTAAAAAAAAAAAAAAAAAAAAAAAACTCAGGTTTGGCAAACAGAATTCTGTTGAAACTTTTAGCCAAACCCATCAAAACATACGTGACCCTGGTATGATAACAATATGAAACAAGATAAAATCATAAGAACTCAGAAGAGCCGCATATCCATCAGCATTGTAACCCGAAAACGCAAAGGAATAATACTATACAAAGAAATGGAGTTCAACAGGAATAATACTATCCAGCAAAATAGAGTTGAGAAGGTAATGCATGAATATAAAACATGTGGAACCATACAGTCTTATAGTCTCTGTTTTGGATAACTCGCATACTGCAAAGCTTCTGAAAATATGGGTGTATAACTTCCAAAAGCTTGTTATCTATCTCGACAGCATCTTGTCCCATAGGAACCTAGTAAAATTCCAATAGAGCAAGTGAAAAAACATCGTTTCTCAAAACAAGACTGCAAAGAGAGATATAAACATGTACCTGTATCAACTCTATCTTCCTGTTGTGAACATATTTGATGACGTCGTCATCACTTTCATTGCGATATTCAAGTGTTGATATACGCAAGTTATCAATAATTTGCTGTATGGTTTGCTGCTTTGCTGAATTATGCATTTAACTTAACGCAATGTAAGATAAATAATGCAACTCCTCTATATAAAACCAAGTGTTTACCATTTACTTACATCCAGGTGTTGCTGTCAGAGCTAATATTCTCAGTTGCACCGGTACAGCCATTAACTACAAATTTAGTCATCTTTTATTAGCCTTGTTTCTTTAGCCACAAATGACGCACAGAAGACAAACATTAACTATCAACGACGGTTGAGAGAGATCAGAAAGAAATGGATGACATACCTCACGAACAGCACTAGAAGAAGCATAATTTCCCAGAGCGCGGTGAGCTTCATCGATCACCAAGCAGACCATGTGCTTGGCCAAACATCTGCCTGCACATCATTTTTTCATCAAACAAATTCAATACCATAATGTGACTTAAAAAAGAATTATCAGATAAAACTACTGAACATAGAAAATATAATTTTACATAGAAAAAATAAATAAGAAAAACTGAAGGTTAAATCCTTTGTGCCAAACATGAATATTGGGAAAAAGAAAATCGTCCTAAAATCTCTTACTTCAAGTGATAGAAATTCAGCATAACATAACTTTGAGAAAATTGATAATTTTCAAAGTATTCGGGTACCAAAAGCGCCATAGATGCAGGGAAATATATGATAATATTAAGGTTGATAGAATCCTTTGGACAAAGAGTAAGCATAACGTCAGATATAATGAAAGGTTGAAATATTGGGTAACATTGCAGTACTTTTCAGACAAACATTATAATTATATACATAATCAACACTAATTTTCCCTACATTACAAGGGCAGAAAGTCCAAAAACATGATTTCGAGGTAAATTTTGCTAAAGTTTTCCATGTTTTAACTATCAGTAACAAGGACACATTTTTTATAGGTGTCGAAACATAAAGTCCATGATTGATTCTTGGATCTTTCTTTTTTAAAATGTAAAAGGACCAACAATCACAATTAGAATTACGGGCTTATTCACCAGATTCAATATCTTTCTCCAGCACTTGAGGAGTAACAAAAAATACTCTTCTAGATTTCCAATAGCAGGCTCTTTTTGGGGGAGTTATTTGACCAGTCATATCAATTGTCAAGTCCTGCAATTCGATTGATTAGAATCTTGTAAAAATATGTAAATAAACCTAGCAAAAGAATTGTCCAAGCAAAAACCAGACTTGAACAAATTACTCTGTTAATGAGCAAAAGGTGGTCTTACTTGTGGAATTCCCACAATATTATGGCATGCTTCTATCTGTTGCGTAACAAGCGGTCGAGATGGTGCAGCAAAAACAATTTTTCCTGTAGAAGTAATGTTAATATTTTCAACTTTTCAATAACTTCTGTACTGCACTCAAAGAATCCATAGGGCTGAAGTAAAAAAATTTCATGTGATTCATTAAACTAACCAGCTGTACGTGTACTCTTGCAAATCAAATTTATACAATAAAACTAAAAAGGATAATACCATAATCATCACAAACTAAATTAAAGCAAAATCGACGAGACCTTAATTCCATGGATCGGCCAAGGTTGGATAAGAGAAACTAACGTAACTAGAGTTGCATAACAAAACAAATAATAAATCTTCAATTTGAACCTGATTTAGCAAGTTTCAAGCCCTCATTGTCACCCAACAAAGCCCATAAACCTAATTAATCCCAAGAGCCATTTCAGCATGAATCTATTTCCCTCTCATTTTTTTCCCTTAGACGACAGGGATAAACTAAAAAATTGGTAATATCTATATCATGGTAAAAGAAGTCTACAAAATCAGATGATGGAAAAACCGAAATCAAATATGCAGCTGCTTAAGATTCGAAGCATGATGAAGATTATACACCTTCTGGGAACCATCTGAAATAGTTATACATGACAACTGCCGCAATAAGAGTTTTTCCAAGTCCTGTCGGCAGTGCCACCAGTGTGTTTGAAAACAGAGCTGTCTTCGTGATAGCAAACTGATAGTCACGCAGAGGAACATTAACTGCAACCAAGCAAGACAACAAGTATTTTAAGTTTGCAAGTTGAGCCGACCATGGAGGGAAAAAAACGAGGGAAGATCTTCTAGATGATTAATGTCAACATTGTGGGATGATAAGTACAATCTCAAGCTTCTTTTCAAAATTAACCTCACATAATCCATTGGAGCAAACACCAGAAATGTTGATCGAGTTCCCCTATGGTATGACCAAATGAGCTGGTCAAACCGTGCAACGCTTTTCAGTCGATGGATGATGGTCCCTAGGGATCTGGATTGTTGAAACGTTTTGTTGTTGGGTCCTACCTAACAAAGGTAGCTCAAATTTCAACCGTCCAGATTGATTTATCCATCATCCAACGCATGATAATTTGTCGGCACAGTGCAACCGGAAACCATAGCTTTGGTTACACTAATCACCCCACCAACACTGGAGGGAAATTTTCAAAATTTTCCAAAAGAATCCAATTGCACACATTAAAAAAGGCATAAAATCACAACCACCGATCAAAATCAGGAAATAACGATCAATCATCATTCTGATAAAGAGAACCAAGAACCAAAAAAATGCCTTAAGGAAAACAATGAAATCTTTCTTTTCAACCCCCTTAACAATTAAAAATAAATAATTGATTTCAACCCAAAATTTGAAATTCAAAGTTAAAAAGTAAAACTTCACTAGAGATGGTGAATGGAAATCGAACCTGGGTATATCCAAGTTCTTGCAGCTTCAGGATCAATCTGGACACCGGCCACTCTCTCATCGACCGGTTCAGGAACATCGGGAATCGGCGGTGGAGGTCTTGGGGCTGCCTTAAGAACGAACTTGTCAAGAGTGGATTGCCTGGAGGTCCCATTCTTCTTCTTGTTATCAATAACTTCATAGGGAGGAACAAAAATGGGAGGCTTCGGAGAAGAAGAAGTGGAGGGGAGATTGGAATTTTGGTAAACGACATCGATTTCTTCGCAAGCTGCAACCCAATCAATGCCCTGAGAGCGAGTAAAGAATCGGCCATTTCAGAAATAGAGAGAGAGAGAGAGAGACAGAGAGAGAAAGATGAAGAAGTGAACTTACGTCGTCATCGCTGATGAGATCAACGGTTGAGTTCATTGGAGTCCGGGAATTGGGTTTCTGGAGTTTTTAGCCCCCTTTTTTTTTTTATATATTTTATTATTTGGTTTATTTATTCTGATTTCTGAGTGAGACCACCGGAGACAAAACGGCGAACCCTTGGCCAGAGAGTGAGGAGGTAGAAATTGGCGGCAAAACTTGAAAAGAAAGGTTAATAAAAAATAAAAATAAAAATAAAAAGCCTGTTGTAGTGTCGGACACGATTGTGAACCGACTTTAATGGGCTTGTATAACTACTTACGCCTGGCCCAATGAATATTTATCTGTTAATAAATATTTTTGAAAAAAAAAATTGTTTTGAACAATAAACATTCAATTCATTTATTAGACATATTATTTAAGTCAATAAATATTATACTTAATGGTTTACTTTGTTAGATAAATACAAAATTTATTGAAAACAGTGTCATTCTTGAGTAGGAATTCCTTAATAGACTCTATATGGATTGCAAGATGACACTAGCAATCTCTCTATATGTAATACAAGTAGTATCTTTTTTTTTTTTTTTCTTTTCTCCAAAAAATTTGGCATTTTTTCTGTTTCCCTCTTCAAATCATCCAAATTGATAGTAAAACTTTTAAGAATTTTATCTTTATTATTTTCCCCCAAAGATGAAGTAAAAAGATATTAGAGTTAATTTGACTCAAAGGTCAAGTAAGGAGAGATTAGAGTTAAAAAATAATCCCATTGAGACAAGTGGGGTTGGATAAGAGCTCTCATGTTTCATTCAATTAATAAGTTATATTTTTCTATTCTCTAAGTCAAAACATGCCAAAATTTTTATTTTGACAAGGTTGCAAGTATTACTTTACATTAATTCCAAACTCACTCTATCACAAGATGTAAAATTTGAATTCCCCATTCTTAATACATACATATATACGAGAGATCTCATTTTCAATGGCGAACATGATGTGGCGATGAACTAGAAGTCTAGAAGGGATGAACGTTTGACAAATGTAAAGGAAATGGCTAACCGTACAAGAAAAATCAGTAACTTTCAGATTTAATTTACTGTACACACAATTGTTCTATATTGTGTAGTTAGAAGTACAATGCATTGTTTATTCAATGTTAGATGTATCTTTAAACATATTTGGACATGAATGTGATGGAAAAATTGTTGAAATGTAAACAAGTATGAAAGTGCATGTAAATTATAACTCAACGAGGGTGTAAATGATTGAAATTGCATTAGCAAATATGGAGTGGCAAAATGTAATGTACGGACGGTTTTGTGTGAATGTCAGTGAAGGTGGTAGAAATGTAACGAATGTGAAAGTGAATGTTAAGCAAAGTTCAATCACGATGACAAGGATAAATGCATATTAATGAGGTGGGAAAGTATGGATGTGGGATGATAATTGTAGAAATGTAACCATGCAGTAAAGGAAAATGTGAATGAAATAATTTTAAAAAATAGGTCAAACAAGTTACAGAATTAAATTAAAAAAAAAAAAAAAAAAAAGCGGAAAAGTTATCATGTGGTGGCAAATTAGTTAATGCGCATATACAGACAACAAAATTCCGAAACACTACAACCATCTCTTTCTTACTCTCTCCCCGCTATATCTCTTCGTTCCTCTCTCTTCTCCATCTCTCTCTCTTTGAACTTGTCGGCAGCCACTCTGTCGCCCTCGCAGTCTGCCCGAACATCACCATCGGTCACCGTCGCGACGTCGTTGGAAAAAATGGTTCTTCTCCGGAACCCAGAACCCACCGACATCGACGCTGACCTTGTTGAGAGATTCTCTGGCCACTTGCCTCACTCACAACGCTCGACACAAAAAACTAGACCCTTCCCCTGGATGGAACCCGCTCCTCGAACAAACGAAAACAAAAATAAAAAAAACCTCCACAACATGGTTTTTTTTATTTTATTTTTTCCTATGCTCAAACATGACAAATAACGATTAAACCTACTCCGCTTCGAGAACCCATAACCGAAGAAGTCTACAAGAGCAACAAAATAAAAAAAAAAATAAAGCATCTATCTGTGAATAAATTTGAGTTAAAAATTTTTTATAATTTTTTTAAAAATATAAAAAATAATAAAAATTAAGATAAAAAAACCGTTTGAATTAAATTGTTAAACAAAGTCAAAATAATAAAAATAACAGCGAACCTTTCGAATACTTTTTCTTTTTGTTTAACAATTTTTAATTTTTTTTTTCCTTTAAAATATGCTTACTTTGACCACTGTGCAATCTAGCTATATGTCTAGAGTGTTGTCTAGAGTGTGTCAGTCAATATTACTAGATTGCCCTCCCTTTGCCTAAGTCGAATTACACCCTTCATTTTTTATCGGACGGTCCGCAACCCCTCGCCGGAATTTTGTCGTATTTGAGAGCGCAGTATTTGAGACCGCAACCACTTGCCGGATTTTTACTGTATTTGAGAGCGCAGTATTTGAGACCAATCCTCCGTAAATAAAGAAGAATTTTTTATCTTTTTTAAATTTTTTTTTTTTATCTATTCTGAAAAATTAATAAAAATTACTATTGAAACTTAAAATTTCTAACTCAAATTCATTCACCAAACAGATCCTATATCTCCAAATTTTACGGGATATTTAGTGAATGAGTTTAGTTTAAGATTTTTAAGTTTCAATAATAATTTTTGTTGACTTTTCAGAAAAGACAAAAACTTTTTCAGAAAAAGACAAAAAAAATACAGTTTAACTTACCCCCAAACACCCCCTTAATGCCTTTCTCGCTTTTTCCCTTTAAACTTTTAAAACCTCCATTTTATCACCTAAACTTTAAATTAATCCCATTTAACCTTTTTATTGTAATTTTTCAAAGATACCTCAAAGAACTAAAATCACAACAACTCTTTCAAGTTCCTCCTCTCTGTTGCTCAAAATGAACAAACAAATACATGATTTTTCTAATTAACTCTTACCGAACACTTTGAAAACACTGCTACGAATCTAAAACCAAATAACATGTTTATTCCATATTTCATCCATCTCTCTCTCCCTTATTTATCCCAAAATCTCTCTCCCCCTTTCTAGTGCTGATGATTCAAGGACCACGTTGAACAAGCTTGCATCTAGTGCATAACCAGCACTCCTCGCGTTATGAACCGTAATTTATACATCGTTTGTATAGTTTTAAACTTTAATTTTTTCTGAATCTGATATATTTCAGAATAGCACATTACGAGAAGTAATTTATACATTTTCTTCTAATATCCGATAGTAGAATTGTCCTTGGTTTTTAACGGCCAACTTTGACGAGCACCATAAAGCCTCCTTATTATCCGACCCAAAATGAAGCAACAAATTTGGCTCCAAGAACTAGAAAGCAGAAACAGATTTAATTGTTGAGCAAGTGCTAGAATTGAGAAAGACTTGAATCTTGTCATTTTGAAGAATGATGTGCACAAGAGGCATCTCAATTTCGTTAGAAGTTGACACAATGCCTTCATAAGAGCGAAAAGTTTGAAGCCATCATTAAGCGATATCTTATTGACAGGTGAAAATTCCGAAACTCTGTTCAATCAAATGCAAAGAGTGCAAGAACAACAAAATGTTTTGAGCGCTGCAAACCACTCAAATCCACAAAAATGGTCTACTAAAAAGGAATCCCAAAGCCATCCCTATTATTGCAGATGACACAGCATTTTAAGAGAAGCTAACCAGATGCAGTCTTCTTTTGCTGGAAGATAACTGCATAGACGGGAACAGCGACACCAATGCTAAAGGCAGTCAAGACGGCAAGAGGCATCTTTATTTTCTGGTACTTCACCCTGTCCAAGTTGTACATGTGTTTTGCGTGCATGTAGTAAGGCTCATCGTGGCCATGCCCGTGTCCTTCTCCCATCCTTTTTACTCCAGTTGAGTGCAAACCTCTAGTCCCTGTCCAAAGACAAAATCCCCATCTATCAATTGAGTTTAGATATCTAGTATTCTGAAAGGGGTCTATCCATCAAAATTGATTACATAAACATATATGGAACTTCTCTGTGAGTAGTTCGTATTATATATAAGTTACTACAAGGTGAGATTGAACCCACAACCTCCCCCCGAAAGCCCCACTCCACCCAAACTCCCCGGTGCCATTAGACCAACTGGTCTATAGAAGCAATTACAAATTTATTATAGACAAAAGTAAAACTTAGGTAAACAAACAGTAAACATAAACAAAATATCAAAAATAAACACAAGCTGTGAATAACAAAGCCATTTATCATGCCAAACTGAAAATTCCTCAGAAATTAGCTTCAACAACGGATACAGATTGCTTCATCCTTTACAACAATTGATATTGTCATTGATTTCCAACCATTCAAAAGAGTTGCTCCCGCAACGGCCCAGCAACTCTGTGTAACAAGCTTCCAAATCCAACGGCAATAAACGAATCGTAATAAACGGAACCAGCATAACCCAGAGCACAGTAACAAAGGACTATACAACTTCCAGTTCAGTGTAACAATTCATAATATGATAAATACTAGTTTTGCTGCCGTAAGTTATGTATTAGAATCAAGTCATTAACAATACCAACAATCCAGCTCCCATCCTATATATATATATATATTGTGTGTTTGTGTGTTTAAGGAATCTTGTTCACAACCCAAACTGGAAGCCCCAATTTTCAAACTTTCTGTTCAATTTAGTCCCAATACTCTTCCTGATCATACACAGTGCCTCCAACAACCAAAATCCAGGAAAATTAACATTCCCAAACACAGCTAAACCCTGGAAACTTCCCTCAATTTGTTTGGTTTTTTTTTTTTCCTCCTCTCATTCGCATTCTGAAAATCCCCTAAAAGACATTACGAAATCACACCATTTCCAAACCCTAATATCTCCAAACAGAGTGCTCAAGCCATTAAATCCCAACAGAAATTAAAGAAAAATCACGAAATAAGATTCATGGAAACGCAATTCCAAGATTCATTCGGTAATAGGGCGACCAAAAGCCGTGAACATGAAAAGAACGAAGCATAACCTGATTTGGAGAAGAGAGCTGATTCGGAGCTGGAGAGAAGCTGCTTCGTGACGGATCTCAGACCGTTGTTCAACGCCATGGCCGGTGACTCCTTTCTCTTCCCTTCTTCTTCTTCTTCTTCTTCTTGATTTACAGCGAACGGCGATGATGGCGAGTAAGCGACGGCTTAAAGCTGCTTTTCTATTTTTCTTCTCTTTTCGATCTATTATTTATCAAGAAGATATGGGGTGTCTTCTAATTTTCAATGTCCTTTGGGGTGAACGACATGTCATCTAATCCCATTAACGACAACAGCGTTGTAGACAAAATACGACGTTGCGTTTTTGTGAACGAATAGCACAAACATCATAGTAGGGATGGCAAAATTCCCCACAAGCTTTCCAATGGAGAGGGGATAGAAGATAAAATTCGAGATGGGGGCAGAGATGGGAATGAAATCCCAAAGATTAACATGACGGGAATAGGAAAAGCATTCCCCGCTCCCGCCCCTATCCTCATCCTCATATTTTTACATGTATGATTATATAAATAAATATGTATTTGTAAATATATAATATACTATGAAAATCATTTTTAAAAGTATATACATCCACAAAAGGAACATTGAAACTATAAAAAATAAACAAAGAATAAAAATTTTATATTTATTTTTTTATGGTTTCAAGTTTTTTTTAGCTTAAGTGTTTTGTGAAGGTTTAGTTTTTAGATTTAATGTTTTGATGAGACTTTTAATAGCTTAATGTTTAAGATTTTATTTACATGTATTTAGAATTTAGTTTGTTCATGAAATTTTTGGTTTTACACTAAATTTATAGAGCATTTCTACTTTATTATTTACTTTTACTTTGTTATATTTTCTAATTTAGATTTATAATAGATGATAAATGAGATAATTATGAAAAAAATCCTTCTGATGGGAGATCTTCATCCCCAATCTCGCTTTTATTTAAGTGGGGATGAGACCGTCGACGAGGATGATTTTCAGTGACGAGGATGGAATGGAAAAACATTTCCCAATCTCCGTGTCCGGTCACCATCCCTACATGACAGTCGATGAAACGGCGGTCAATCAACGCGAAACATTTTAAAACGATAAACCGTTTTTTGTTTTGAGATAAACGACACACCGTTTAGACAGAAAAGGAGGAAAAAGGCCCAAAAGGTTTTCGAAGCAAAGCCGCGAGGGTTTTACAGGGGCGAGAGTCCAACTGCTTCTTCATCACCGTCATCATGCTCTCCCGTCTTCTTCCCAAACCCTCTCATGTCCGTTCCCTAGCCCTAATTTCCTCAAAGCTCCACTCATTTTCCCTTCCCCAACCCCAATTCTTCCCCAAAGCCCCAGCTTTCACTCCCACTTTCACGCCTAGATTTTTCTCCTCCGATCGCCGAACCAACGGCGGTGACAATGGCGGCGACCAATCCGACGGCGGCGTCTGGAACCTCTCTCACGACAACGACGGAAGCGTGGAGCCTTCCTTTGGCGCTGCGTCGACGGACGGCGGTGAGTGGCCGACGGCGGAGGGATACAAGCCGTGGACTTTAGGTGGGGAGGAGGAGAAAAGCGATCTCTTTGATATCGGGGAAGTTGCCAGTGATGGCGATGAGAGTGAGGTGAGTCGTTTGGAAAGGGAAAAGGAGAGTGAGATTGCCAAAGCCGAGGAGGCCAAGAGGCTTGAGAAAGAGGAACAAGTGCTCACTGAAATGCTCAAAGGTTAATTCCTGTTTTTAATTTCCATTTTTTATATTATTTTTGTTTGGAAAAGTACGTTTGTCTTTAATTTCAGAAACCAATAGTTATTGCTTTCTGAAATTAAAGGTTCGTATATGTAATTGAATCAACAATGTTCTTGATAGGCGTCGGTTAAGTTTCCTTAGGTTCAATGTGAGAACTTGTTATTGCCATTCTGATTGGATATGCTAATGTTAGGTCCGAATAGGGCATTTGGCGATCTTATTGCCGCATCGGGAATCACGGATGAAATGCTTTATAGTTTGATTGCCCTTAAGGACTTGGAAGGAGTGCAAGGGTTGCCCACTCTAACCGAGATAGAGGACTTGCGATACGAGAATAGTTTGAGGAAATCTTCACGAGCGGATATTGAGCGTCAGAAGGAGGAGGAATTTGCTAAAGCTAGAGTGAGAAAAGTTGATGATAAGGGAAGAGCTTATGCAACAGGAAGAAGGAAATGCAGTGTAGCCCGTGTCTGGATTCAACCCGGTGACGGCAACTTCATTATTAACGATAAAGAATTTGACGTATACTTTCCGATACTCGATCACCGTGCTGCTCTCCTTCGACCTTTCTCAGATACCAAAACCTTGGGGCTTTGGGACGTTAAGTGCACTGTAAAAGGAGGTGGTACCACAGGTAAGTTAACTGCTTGTAATTCCATCTTTCAACTCTACCATATTTTCACTAGCTTATTACCCTTTTTCCTTTAGCAAAAGCGATTTACTTTAAGCAAAGAGAGACCTAAACCCCGCAATAAGGAAGCAAAAGCATCATTTCTTGTTCAGGCTAGTTTTTGGGTGGTTTGGGTTCTGGTTAAGAAAAATCATATACATTCTGTTTTTCACATTATGAAAGCCAAGTTGGGAAGAGCTTGCTTATAGTCATGTGTTAGTTGGGCGTGTCCTTATAGGCTTCAGATTAAACGTATAGAGTGTGTGTGCGTGTGCGCGCATGCTTGCGTGTTGTTCCTGATTCTGAATTCGTATGCTGATTGTATGAGTTTCAGTTCTCCTGCAAGTTCCTTTTTCTTTTCAAGGTAAAAAAAAGCTATCACGTTTAATGGCAGGTCAAGTTGGAGCAATTCTTTTGGGGATCAGCAGGGCATTGCAAAACTGGGAACCAGACTTGCGTCCTCCGCTAAGAGCAGGTATGTTAATTTCCCGTCTGATTTGTGGTTATTAGTCGTGCCTGGATTTCGATTATTTCAAGATTAGATTGAATTGAGATTTAGTGAGAGAACATTAATAATTCAATGCTGCTTGAAACAGACAGAAATAAAATAAAATAAAAAATAAAAAGAAAGAAAAAAGAAAAACACGGACTGAGGTTGAACTTGTTCAGTAGGGAAAATATGTTTAATACTATTCTGAATTTGTTTTTGCTTGTGCATTCTGCTAAACCGGTTCATTTCTCGTAACAGCCGGTTTCTTGACGAGGGACCCACGTATGGTAGAAAGGAAAAAACCAGGCAAAGCAAAAGCAAGAAAGAGCTTCCAATGGGTCAAGCGTTGATCAGTTGCTCCAACTCTGTTTTCTGTCCCAGAAGTTTTGTATGGAAACTAGAGTTTTCCCTCTGATGCATCTAGTAATGGACTCGCCAAGTTGAGCTGAAATTATTTTTATGCTCACTTTTTGAAAGTATTAGAATTGATTACACCATTTTCTGTTAGCATCATTGTATCATTATCATTCTTAATTTGTTTTATCATGGTGAGACCTTTCCTTTTGGCACCTTGATGTGATGCATTTCAAAAAAATAGAAATAAAAAAAGTTGATAAGCAAAAATCGAGTAATGGCTTATGTACTTTGTATGTTCATTTTGTTTTTGAGTATTTAGCACTAATGCTCCCAAATTTGTCATTTTGTATAACTTATCCCAAACTTTTAACTTTGATAATTTGTCTCCTAAATTTGTTCATTGTTGCAATGTATCTCATATAGATTAATTTTACGTTAAATGGTCATGAAAGAGCATGTAAGGAAAACCCCATTTCTGACAAAAAATGTTTGAATCACAAACCTTAATGTGAACTATTCAATTAATTTAAAATTAATTAAGTAGGATTTATTGTAATAATTTAACAGGTTCAGGAATAAATTGTCAAAGTTAAAAAGTTAGAGGGCAAATTTATAAAGTTGCAAATTTAGGGGTGTCAGTGCTAAATGCACTTTTGTTCATTTTTCCAACACCCCGTGTGGGGAGGAAATAGCATAAATTCACGGTTTAATAAATTTGGGGAGGAAATAGCATAAATTATTAATTTAAGGGACAAGTTCCCGAAATCCAAGAGTTCAGGAGTAAATGTACGTAAAATACACAAAAGATTCATGCAACGGACAACGGTACATCCTCGCTAATTTAGAAAGGCACATGCAGATGAGACTTTATGGCATAATAGAAACTTGAGGAAGATAGATTATGCGTTTATAATGCTGTTGAAAAGTTAACATGGCATATAAAGTTTTTATGGAAGAGTATAAAACATCAAATCTGATCCACATTCAGTTTATTAGTGAGAAAATCTAAAATAGATTGCTCTTTATTATCTACATATTAATCATGAGATAATCACAAAACTTTTACGCGCACAGTTTATTACTTTGTTACGGTGGTCTTCATATCTAAGAATCCTGGTTTTCCTTGATATAGAGTAATACGAAAACTGAGTGCATAAAAAGAACAAGAAAGTTAGAAAATAGTACGGCGTTTAGTAAAAATTATGATCCAAACAGATCTTCGTTCCCATAAAATGTAAATGAAAGACAAACTAGATAAATAATTCTCAAACATAAACTTAGTTGAAACACTACATAGAAATTAACGGAATTGAGGAGGCCATCCATATCATCATCCTTTACATTTCATCACTATTTTTTTCTTGTCGGTTCCCTGGTTTACGCCAATGGTGAGGAATATACTTGCTTTTCACAGTCTATACTTAACCCTTTTGGCGAATGCGTGCTTTTTTTTTTGGTGTGATCTAGTTGAAATTTCTTGGATGCGTCTACTAATTAGTCGTTGTCACCGTTACGTTTATTCAGAAAAAAAATTGCATAATGTATTCTTAATGATTTTCATTCCTATGAATAGATACATGTTAATATATTGTTACATCTATACAAAAAAGTAACTATGTTTTTAAATTCTTCGGCAAGATGTGAAAAGTTGCTTGCTTATTACGTTCTTGGTCATTGCTTGCTCAAGCTGTTTAGGCGTCGGATATGGTCACCAAGATGGGTTACAACGTGCTGGATTTTGGCGCCACAGGAAACGGCCAAAATGATGTTTCCCAAGTAATATTCTCAGCACGACTATTTTTTTTTTTTTACGGATGTCATGTTTGCAAAACGACTTTAAGATAAACATTTATTTGTAAAACAACTTTTCAAAATATTTTATTCGTAACATGTCTTTGTAATAATCTGTAACGATCCATTTTTACATTGAACAATCAAATGGGTCACTCAATCTAAAAATCATTTTACAAATTTTGGCTTTCGAGATTTTCAACGATCGTAAAATGCGACAGTAGTTATTAATTACTAATACTTGTTAAAACTGTGCACGTGGGTATTAAAAGGCTTTCTTAAGGGCATGGAACACTGTGCGTGGAACAATGGCACTTCGATGTTAAATTCAAAAGATAGCATCAGTATTCAGGTAAATTCAAAAGAGATCTATGAGATGTTAATTTCACTAACTAATGTCAAAGTTTTCATTAAGTTACTCATAATCAAGGATTGAAATTCGATATATGAGTTTTTAATCACATTTGTGATAAGTACACTATTCCTTCCGTGGATGTAAAATTTTTCTCATTAAACTATGTTTTCTCACAACTAATTTTTATTTAATTTTTCCTTTTTTGTGGTTAGGTGGAAGGGAACATTGTGGCACCAAAAACCTTTGAGGGATGGAAATCAGGGTGCCAGTATGGCAAATGGCTGCATTTCGCTCACGTGAACGGTCTAGTCATAACTAGAGCAGGAACATTTGATGGTCACGGCTGTATTTGGTGGAGAAAAGGCAAAAATATAATATACATATATACACACCATTTGCATGATTCCTATTTTACTAAGACTAGTTGAACGATACGTAGAATAGACAAACAAAGCAAAAGCAAAAATTAAATTTATCAAACGACGAATGTCGAACCCATCACATAATGGGCCGGAAAAATATTTGAAATGACACTGTAGAAGTGTCACTCATTATTTTTTGGATGGTCTAGAAGTAGAGACCAAAGAGTAACTTGTTAATCTCATTATTTTTAAATATATATATATATATATATATATTTTAGTTGAGCTCCTGACACGTTGGATTCGTGTTTACATGTTTTGTGCATATATTTGTATCGGTGTATTACTCCATGTAATATTGCAGTAATTCCTATATAAATACAATAATATACGTGCTTCTTCTTTTATATTGAAAGTATTGCATCGTAAATTAGATAGAAGTTGTTATATTGTCCACAAACAATAATTTAGCGAAAAGAAAAGCATCTCTAATTAGATTAACAGTCTATTGTCAACTAGATTTGGGGGCGAAGAAAAAACAGTAGAATTCTTTAAATTTGGTTAGCATATTAATTTAAGCAAGAAATGTACTGTTATATACATGGATACTATACATATTTGTGTATATGAAAGTTCAAATGTTAATTTATTTATAAAGTTTTGTTGTTATATATTCCTTTTACTTTAATTTGTACATAACAGAATAATTTCTCAATCTTTTTTTTCTTTATATATCCATTTCGGGAAATGATGTCTATACTTATGGACAACTAATTAATTTCAAATGTTAATCACAAAAGACTATAGTTCGGCACGTGATTATATAAGAAGGTGGAGAATTCGAATTTTTCTTCCTTTAAATCCAAAAGAATAAGGGATGAATCTACTTCAACACGATGACATCATAGCAGCATGATAAACATTACAAATAAAGACGCAATTATTGTGTCTAATTTGAGTAGTTAGCACTTATGTGCGTCTAATTTTTCAGTTTAGGAAAAAAAATAAAGCTAATTAATGTCAAATGTTAATCATGGACGATTAATTCTACACGTGACAATATAGAAACATGTTGAATTCAAATTTTACCACCTTTAAATCGAAAAAAAGAATGGAGGTATCTACATCAATGCGGTGACATCATAGCGGCATGAAAACAGTAAATATATAGACGCTATAAATGCATACTTTGTGTAGTTATTTACGACGTTATAATAGTAAGATTCCAATGAATTTTTTTCTCTTTTAGAAATAGCTTCCTTAATACTCTTTCTTTTTCTTGAATTTAAAAGGAAATACAAATCCTATAGGGAAGATGATAGAGTATTTTCAATTCGATTTTATTTTCTATGAGTTATCCCAAGTACAACTTCAAAGTACAAGGATCTTTTGTCATATTTTATGACTTCTATAACATAGGACTCTTAAGCCATAATGTGTTTACGTGGTACATTTTCTTAAAGAAGGCAAACGCCATACTTACCATTTGATTACATTTTCCGCGAGTATATAAAGTGACGCAGACTCACACCTTTTCGTCCCTCGCAAAACAACATTTTTCCTTTCATTCGCGCTCTGTCGACGCTTCATTTTTACCTTATATCATCCCGTCTCACATCCCTTTTCTCTACCAAAATGTCCAATTCCAAGGTAACCTTAGAGGAAATCCAAATGTACCACAAGATGGACAGGAAGATGCTCACTTGGCTGATCATGGACATGACGCGAGACCCTGCCGAGTCGTTGCCCATACTCGCCACATGGTTGTGGCTCGAGGAGAGAGGCTTCTCCAACATCATAGGAAGAACTGTCGGAGTCTCCGACATCCTAGTAAGCATGCTAGCCGACGAGGCCGTCATATTTCTCAAGTCCCTTAACGCTCACACCCCGCGCATAGACCTCACAGACGGCATACATTTCACCGCCCATGTCACGGACCAAAAGCTCTCCCTCCAAACTTTCGAGTCTTCCCAGAGGTTCACAGCCATAGCCGGCATACGGAACACCCTCCAAACTTTATGCTCGCGCATTTTCACCGACATCCTGTTGTGCCTGTTCTTCGGTACTCCTGACATCGTCTTGGACCGCCCTCTCCTCGTCCCCGGGTTCCCACACCAGCTGTTTGGCAGCCTGACTATATCCACCGAACCTAAGGAGTACAAACCATTCACCAAAATTTGGGAGTTCAACCAAGATTGGACTCAGAGCGACATTCGCAGCCTTGAGCTACATGTTCCCGAGGACGAGAAGACTTTGTTCTTGACGTTTTCGACGTGGTTTCCGGTGTCGGAGGACGAGGTGTTGGACGTCTTCGACGAGGAGTACGGCCATTGAGTGGAGAGGATCGAGATGGGAAACGTCTCGACAGTTTATGAACAGCCCTTGTACGCTCGACTGATTCTGAAATCCTTTTAACGATGCCGAGATAATTCTGAAAGGAAGGCGGGTTTCGAAGTTTAGGGTTAACGGGAAACATATCTGGGCTCGGAGGCATGAAATCCGAGATTAGATTGCTGCTGATGGCGGTTGTGACATGATCTATGCTTGAATAAATATATATATATATATATATGTTTTTTTTTTTGTAAGGAAAAAAAAAAAAAACGTTGTCTTCGGTAATTTTGCGACATATTAAACAAATAAAGACTTTGGTACAGGAAAAACTTAAGGTGCATTAAGATAAACGTATAGTAGTAATCGTTTTTTCATACAATAAAAATCGTGTTACAATCATATTTATGGAATGATACAAATAGGATAAAATATGATAATTAAAGATCCTCTAGTCTAGAAATATTCAATGTGATCAAGCTAGAGGTTATTTTTTTATATATTATCGTATTAAATATTAGTAGTAACTGTTTTTGACAAAATTTTCACTTGATTTTTTTCTTGTTTAAATATCACATTATCTATGATTTATGATTAATAATGAGCACTTCTAATAAGTTATACGAATTTCTATTACATAAACTCTATCTTTTAAAATACTTCTTGATACATTTTAATTTAATAATTAAATAATTAATTCGATTACAGGAACTAGGATGAGGTGAGGACTCAAACTGACGCAGTTGGTTAGCATGAAGACGTAGAACTCAATCCACATCGCAGCTAGAAAGCGACAATTCCGGAAAAGGTAAAACTAAAAAAACGACAAGAAAAAACATGGTCACTTTTGCAGGTCTGATACAGAAAGAAACATGCTGTTGAATATTTGGAAAATTAATTGGCTTCCAATCGAACCAAATGCTCTCTGATTGTAAAAGAAAAGAAATGTGGGTTCATTTGATTACCTAACAATAACAATAACAATAATAAAATATATGAAACAAAGTGAATAAAAGAAATGTGAGCTGGAAAGTGGATAGCAAAATAATTTGCGTCTGCCGGGAGTCGAACCCGGGTCTATTGCTTGGAAGGCAATTATCCTAACCGTTGGACTACAAACGCTTGTCCGTTGCGAGAGCGATGGTTCTCTATTTTAGTCAGTATTACTATTTAGTATGACAAGTGGTGTGTAGGCTGTCACCGCGATATCAATTATGGTTGGAGGAGGTCCCTTCTTGTATTTCGGTTATTGCTTTTATGGATCTTCTGGTTCAGTTTGAATAAAGTCTTCCAACTTCATAAAAAAAAAATATATATTTTCCTTGCTACTTCAATAGAATAGTCAAAAGTCGACAAAATGTGTTTTATTGAAATTATTCCCACAGTGAAGAAAATCATCTATAATATTATACCAAATATCGCAGAAACCAACAGCGATCGATTGACAAACAGTCGTTGGAGAAAAGTCAACTAGCATATCATCAATAATCAACAATATCATTTTCCTTTTTCGGCTCCGATTTCCAAAAACCAGGATACCAAATTATATTTTTAATACAGATGGGTTAATCATCTTCACCTTTGATTCTAAAGAGTAATCTGAGAGATTATTACCTATAATCTCCAAGATTATTTTTCTTTTTTCAGTATAGTTCACATTCCCAAATCAACAGGGAAAAAAAAAAACACTGGATTACCAAAAACATAGATATACATATGAAAATATAAGGAGAATGAAGTAAATAGCATTATTGCAATGAATAATTAAAGTAAATAGTGTATTTTCAAATTTTTAGAATAAATAGAAACTTTATCGAATAAAGGATTTATTTAATGAATTTTCTATTTACTGTTGTTTAAGTTAAATATTTTAAAACCGTGTTATTTACTTTATTTGTATTGAAAACATAGAACTGAATTTTTTTGGGACCTTTTTTAGAGTAAGGTCTCGTAGCAATAGATGAATTTAGTTAAAATCGCATAAAAAGCAAATACAAAAAATCTTAATATTTGCAATTTTTGGATTTATACAGTATGTATCCATTTTCCTCCATACAGATCAAGAACTCTATAAATTGGGTATGTAGTTTCATTAAAAATCTGGGCCCATCTGAAGTTCCTTCTGGCCCATTTCCACACTGTATTTCTCAATTTTTATTTTTTTTTTTCAGAGGGGTAAAAAAGGTTTTAAAAAAAAAGATATTGTCAAAACTTTAGTATCAAATGCTAATTTAGTTTTTTTTTTTTACTTTTTTAATTGTGAAATGAAATTTTCTATAAATAGATATTTTATTTATATAAAAAAAATGATAATTCACTTGTGACAATACTCGGTATAAAAATTTGAAAGGTTACCATTGGTATCCTGGCCAAAAAAAAAAAAAAGAAAAGAAAAGAATAGTAGTGGTTGTAATTTGATGTAGACATAAATATTTGTTAATTACATAGAAAAGTCATTTTGAAGTACATCAACCTGTGTAGGGAAAAAGCCCAAACGGGCCGACCGCAGAGAACAGCGGTAAGAGAGACAAAAAGCACTCCTGGCATAGAAAAGGACAAAGCGATAGTCAAAAACCAAAGCCAAACTTTCTACTTTGCAAGTTGGGAATAAAAAATTTATTGAGGACCTTCAGAGAATTGCCGTCAATAATCTGAATCAAGATATTTGTTAGGTAGTCGGCCTAACAAAAATAACTTTTCGTCGAAAAGCAAAAATTAACAGCTTTTACGATAAATGAAAATGTGCCATATGTGTTTTTTTTTTTTTTTCCCCCAACAAGTTATATAGAGGTTCAGTGTGTCATCGCATCTCCATAGAGCATCAGTTTCAAAATCAATTAAGAACACGTGTAAGAAAAAGAGGATAATTACATGCTCTCTTCAACAATCCCCAGAGATTGGGCATGATGAACAGACAACCTCGTTATTTTGTAAGATTTAAGGGCATGTTTGTTTTTGGTAAGTAGAATAAGAGAAGTAAAAAATCATGATCTTTTATTAGTTTTTGGAATTACAGTTTCGTTTGGCGTTACGGTTTAACTCGAACTAAATTGTATTTGTTCATCTCAGTTTTTTTCTTTTTCTGAAAAATGAATAAAATTTTTAACTAGTTTTTGAAAAGTCAACCAACTCTAATTTTAAAATTTCATCTCCAACCGTCGAAGCAAACGTCAGCTGCATTTTAAAAGGGTTTTAAGGATCAAAATAGTTTTAAAATTTCCTAACAAGCAATAAAAAATGTCAAAATAAAGTTTATGATGTCTTATAAAATATCGATACAAATTTTTAAAATCTACTCAAAAGAATTTTATTGAGAAGTCATATTTCGTAACTTTGACTGAAAGCCTTTCTTGATAGTTAAAATTATTCTGATAGATCATTCAAACACTTTTAAAAATAATCATAGATCAAGAAAATCAGAATAACTTTTATTAAACTCTACTAAATAAGCTTTTAATGCGAAAGAAAAAAAAAACTGAATATTTAATGAGTGATAAAGAGCGCCGTAGAGCGATCATCTCTTTATGGTGTGCCGTGTGTAAATATTTAGACACTAAGAATTTATTATTTCTCCAAAATCTGGTAGATAAGTTGATGGTGTAGCGGCACCAATAGCAATAGCCTGCCATAAATTAACGTGTTGAAGCTTTGAGAAAGAGTTAATAGATGGGGGCTAACTACAATCGTTTTGGCCTTTACTCGAGAAGCTTATACTAGTCTGACTTTATAGCTAAAAAGCTATAAGACCATTAACACGAAAAATGAGGTGATTTAAATGGAACATTGAACTCGATTTGAGCAAACTAATACTTGTGCAAAAAGGGTTGGTGCCAAATTAATGAGAAAGAGAAGGTGCCCAAGTTAAAAAGAATTTGATTCATTGAAATAATGCAAGTCAAAGAAGATGGTAATGAACCTATAATTACACCTTTCACTCCTCCAAGGAAGCAAACCATTTTCAAGGTTTTCTTGAAATGACTCGAGATATATTATCTTGAATTTCTTGTCTTATTAACTGTCCTCTTAATAGTTTTATATCAAATCATATAAATTTAAAATTTTAGTTATATAAAAAATACTTAATACTATAATCTCTTGAACAAATTGGTTACTTGTCAAAACATTATTAAATAAATAACTATTGAAACATGAAAATGGACCGTAGATCTGGATTCTTCTTGAAATATGATTTACTTCCTTCCATTTCAAGTAGACATGTCCTTTTAGTTTTTAGTTTTTAGTTAGTTTTTTAGTGGCACCCTTTATTTTTTTTTATTTTTTATTTTTTGAATAAACCGTTTAGTTGTTTTTGATCCACTAATGGGACTTGATATGCAAAGAAGGGGTAAAAGAGTAATATAAGTATCAGTTATTATAGTGTTATAGTAGGTTACCCTTACGCCTATCCATTTCATTATTAATTAAGCACGTGCTGGTTTTAATCTCCTTGAGGAGAATCAGATATTAATAAAACATCCAAGCTATGAGAGGGACGTGCTACCCAGAGAGAATATGCTAGTATGATTCTATTTTATTAGCAGTAAAGATAAAAAAGAGGGGTCGGCCTTTTTATGCATTTAATTTGCTTTTATTTATTCAAAGTTTGATTAATTTAAATTAAACAATTTCCAAACGTATGTTTAGAAAACAAATCAAAATATTTTCTTTTCAAATTTTTCATTCAAATGTTTTTCATTTAAATTGCATCCACTCAATTATGTGAACCAAAGCAGAGCCGTAGTTTTCTCTAAAAGATAGGTGCTTTCTTGTACAGGAAAAAACAACATTAATGTCTCGTTTAGTGAATAAGTTTAAATTCAAATTTTTTATATCAATTTTTGTCTTTTTCTGAAAAGTCAATAAAAATTATAATTAGTTTTTAAAAAATCAACCAACTTAAATTTAAAAATTTCAACTCAAACTAGTTCGGCAAACGAAACTTAATACAGCTCAGGTTCCATTTAATTAAAAAAAAAAACACACACACACACACAAAACAACAACAACAATACCAAACAATACGGCATGTCGTTTTACTTAAAGAAATGTTATGTCGTTTTATTTGAAAGAAGAAACGAAGTAGAATGCAAACGACAATGCATGAGTCTTCACTTAAACAACATGCTTTTACTGGTGAGAAAGACGACATTGACGTCAACTACATGTACATGTCCTTCTTTGAGTACTACATGCACTTAAATAATAGTAAAGACACTAAAACAAATGAAGAACAATAAATTTTGTAATAAATCTTGAGAAATTTAAAAAAAAAAAACTATAATAACATTAACAAATGACTTGTTTTTTTTTTTTGAAGCAACAAAATGTCTATTAACAATAATTATACATCTAATACCTTCTAATGCATTAAAAAAAAAAAAAACGATTTGCTCCTTTGAGGCCTACGTCTTTTTTTGTTTTTATTTTTTTTAAGGGAAGGGCTACGTCTTGTTTGATCAAACATGTGCAATTACTTTTTTTTTTTTTTTTTTTAGGAAATGCAATAATCTAGGTTTGTAACTAGTTGCAATTTGTTTACATGTCAATTCATTTTCCTGTTCTCACACTATATAATATGTATTATTTATATTTTATAGATTTGGCATTTTAAAAAAATACAAAGAAATTCGGTCGGTGGCCACTACGGAAGTGTACGCAATTTATATTTTTATATTGTAAATAGTAAACTTGTTGACCGTTATTTTCATTTTCCATAGTTTTCTTTGGGATTCCGACAGAATTATACATTATTATTTGGGAGAATTCTACCAAGGCATTAAAACTATAAGAAATTTCTTTTAATGGGATAATTTCATTGATTAAGAAGACATATAGACACAAAATACAATAAATGATCTCTATACAATAAGCATTAAAATATTGACATTATTGTACACAAGTTTAATTAGAAATGGAGACTCCGCACATGCACGACAAAATAGATGGTGAGAGTTTGGCAGAGGGTGGACTATTTTATATACACCAACAGATTCTAATATTCTCTCTCTGACTTTAACATATATTATATATATATATATATATGTATGTATGTATTTAGGGATGCACTGAGGTCTTTTACCCCAAAGATGCGAAATAGAAACTCCGCTCCAATCTTGGCCGTAGGAATGAGATCCAACGGTTGGAATGAATTGAGGGCAAGGAAGAAAAACTCAACCGGTGTAAGAGGTTATCCGGTAAAGGTTGACTGAAAGGAAAAAAAAAAAAAAAAAACATAAAGTATGAAGGTGTTCTTTTTAGCAAACGATTTCGAAAGGGGAGAGTGGGTGGAGCGCGGAAGGGAGGGGCGGCAACTCTTTTTTCTGGGACTGAAACCCAAGCGGCAGAGTCAGTTAACGAGGGCTGATTTAGGGTAGGTGGGCGGCTACAAATTGGGGTTTTTTTATCCAATAAAAAGGCAGAGGTGGTGGATCGGATTTACAGTACGGAGGCATGACAAATGATCATTTTGAGATACTCATTTTTTGAATATGTTTAATTTTACCTAATACCTATTCTACTACTTTTCTTTCAACTTAAAAATAGATCTCTTTCATTTTTCAAATTCATAACCACACAATCAAATTTCATAAAGAATCTTTTTCGTTTTTCAAATGATAGTTTTTATACTTAAATCAAACGTCGTTTCATTCTCAATAAGAAAAACCTTTTCCTTTCATTAAGTATGTTCTCCCATTTTCTAATTTGAGCATTATATTCAACTTCGAAATATTACATATTTTAACTGAGAAATTCATTTCATTTCTACAGTACAATGATGTTTGGATGTATTAATAAATTTTCCTACTAAGATACAAAAACATCCAAAAAATTTTTCTAAGCTCATCTCATTTTCATTGCTATAGGCAAATATGTTGGCAATATTGCAATTGGGGGAAGACTTTCAGATTGTTACAATTTGATTCTTAAAGATTATTGTCAACTTAAGGTTAAAATTTTGATATCCACTTTTGTTTTCGAATAGTGAAGAATGATGGACTAAGCTGAGCAAAAGAATCTTTTTATCCATTTTTCCACTCATTTTAAAAATGGATACACTAGCCAACATGGCCTTTCATACAGAATCGTTTCATAATGTATTTTCACCTCATCTAAATATTCCTTGAATGCACTATTTCTAACATAATTTCTTCCCTTTTTGAAATTTATATGACTTTTCAAACAATTTTTTGACTCTTTCTTTTTCGAAAACGAAAACTTTTTTTTCAAACATATTTAAAAGCCGTCTTATTCTCATAATGAAATAAGGGTCTGTTTTGTAAAATATCCGGAGATGATGTTTTAAATATTATGTTGCAAATGTGTGTTGGGGGGAACTTTTAAAAAAGTTATACGATATAGAAAATAATGTAAAAATTTGAAATGTATCCAAAAAAAATGAAAAATGGATATTGTTTTGTTTTTCTCATCATTACGAGCATTTTGATATAAAAATCATCTCGTTCGGATTTAAAATACGCAAAAGTTATGAACTTTTAAACTTTAAAAATAGAAAAAGATGAAAAGTTTTATATAAAGTTGGAATTTGGAAATTCCAGTTTTATTCACACAACAAAATTTTTCATAATCATACTGAGTATTCTATCCAAACATGTCCAAAAGTTTTCTTTTAATATTGAATCAACTTTATTACTTATACAATTTAATTGGGACAACTTACGAATTAAATTTTTTTTAATTCGTATGGGCAGAATTATAATTATGACTTATTTGTCTGGACTAAATATTAAATTCTTTCTTCAACCATTTTATCTAGTTACTCCAGTCCACCCAATTTAACTTCAATCATTGCTAAATATGTTTACTTTACTCTTTAACTAACCATATGTTACCACCAACATGGTGCCACCTACTATGTCGTTTCTATGACACTTTCTGCTCACTTTTCTTGCTTTTTGTCTTTCAATAATCCCACATGATTATGTTTTTGTCCTTACAAAACATGCATATTTACTAAATAGCCCCGGTCACATACACTCCACCCGGTTTTCCTTCTTTTTTTCCCCCCTACATGTCTTTTCTCCTCGAACGTCCTTTATTCACTGCCATTCACAGCTAGTCCCAACCAATTGACAGCCCATTTTTCTTCACCACTCGACACGCTGATGGCGTTTGGGTTCTCTTGAGGACCTTAGCCGATGCGTATGTATTTTTATATATATATAATATAAATATAAAAGTATATATATATATATAAAAGCATAACAAACAATAAAATTTAAAAAGGAACAGGTGTGATTAGAAATAATATGAAACCAACCCATACGTATAATTGCTTGGATACGAAACATTAAAAATACAAAATTAAAGGAAAACTAACAAATCTTTATTTATCGTTCCCCAGGACCCCATCTATGAAGCAAAAAAAAAAAAAAAAATCAAATGTCACACCCAGCTACTACCAAGTCAAAGTCGACACATAAGAAAGCAAAGCACGACGTGTTCTAATAAATGGACATTAACCGGGTCTATTCTCTACCTAATAAGAAGATAACCTTTTTTTTTCTCTTTTTTTCCATAGATATAGAAATATAACTACATATATACAATATATATTATTATATATATATGGATTTGTCTATGTCCTTAATGTGAAATTTAATGGGGGATATATGGTCAAACGACAGCTTAATCATGCATCGAACCTTCAAAATGAAGTCTGTATCTGGATTGTTTGATAAAGAAAAAGCAAGAATTAGATTCCTCGTCTATCCTCTTGATCAGTAAAAAGATTTCTTTTCCCTTTGCTTAATAATGCAAAAATGTCTTATTGACGTACAATGTAATCAAGTTTATCACTAAAACATCTCGATCCAAGTTTCTCTTTTATTATTATTATTATTTTTTACTCCTCTAGAGAAATTATTTATGTTATTTAATTATAGATGTTCGTCAATGGGGCTACATTTTCTCAATTTTTCTTGCTTAGGAGTATGGCTAAAAGTCGGCAGTACTTAGTTTTTCTTTATCTTTGTTGTTATTTAGGGGGTGTTTGGTGTGTTAGTTTGAGTTGAAATATTTTAGTTATAATAGTAAATTTTTTTGAATTTTCAGAAAAGACAAAAAACTTTTTGGGAAAAAGACAAAAATTTTTTAGAAAAAAGACAAAAAAAAGTTTGAAATAAGATGAAAATGAATGGTTTGCCATCCACCCCTTTACTTTCTTAAAATGAGCAAATGACCCAAAAAAAAAAAAAGAAAAAGAAAAGCCCAGCTCGTATGGAGGCTTGAAATTGAATTCAGCATAATGCCCTTTATTCAAAAAAAAAAAAAAAAAAGGCATGCTATATTAAATTTGCACAGGAAAAAAAATAAAGATTAAAGAGTATGACCAAAAAGGTTATGGAATGAATCACTTTTGCACCTCTTTTGTCAGGTACTTTGTATTGGTGTAATGCACATTTGGCAGTCATGCAAAGGCAGGGGTTAGGGCTCATCAAGCCCTCTTGCGCATAAACTAATTATAATAAATCTGGATATGTTTTCACTTTAATTATATGTTAAATTTATTAAATGCATTAATGTATGTTATCTCTTTCACCTGATATTTCCATTTCCGTTTCGCAGGTTTGAGTTGAAAATTTTGAGTTAGTTTAAAATGAGTTTAAGTTGATGATCTGAGTTGAGCATATGGTGTCAAGTTGGAATTTCAAAAATTTATCTTGAGTTGATAGTTGGAACTAAGAGGTTCAACCAAATGCATAGTTGACAACTGGGATTGAACTTTTTTCATTGAAACTGGCCATCCTATTGTCCTAACCAAGTGGATTGAAACCAGCCATCTTGAGTTGAGTGTGGGAACACTATTCAAGATTTGAACTGAAAGTTAGAACTAAATGGTTCAACCAAATGGATGGTTACGGGGGAGTTTGATGGAGTAATTTGAGTTGAGATTTTTAAGTTTGAATAGTAAATTTTTTTGAATTTTCAGAAAAGACAAAAAACTTTTTGAGAAAAAGACAAACTTTTGGAGAAAAAGACAAAAAAAAGTTTGAATTGAGTTGGTTGAGTTGGTGAAGCAAAGAGGCCTAATTGGGATTGAATTTTTTAAATTGAAACCGGCCATCCTATTGTCCAAACCAAATTAATAGTTTTAATTATTTTCTTCATCCGTTGGACTCTTAAGGAGGGGAAAAAAAAGAAAAAAGAAAAAAAGGCAAATGAATAGGTAACAGTGAATAGCAAAACTTTGAAAATGTGAATTACAGAATTTTTGTTGGATTTGGAGAGTCAAACTAAAGAGAAAAAATAGTTATATTTTATACCTGCAGGGGTGGATGGGATGGTAAAAGAATAAGAAGTCTTTATCAGGCATCTTCCTTTCTTCTATCAGAATTTGATTTCCATTGCCTACCCTTAAGCCCCACGTCAGTTTTGGCTATTGAAACTTGGTTTGGTAATGACATAATAGGTCTTGGATAGATGATTAAGAAAAACTAGTATAAAATACCTCTCTCTGACATACTTCAGGAAGTTCTTGCTTGTGGGGTTGAAAATCCTGAAAATGATGGGACTATCCCAAAATCCATTTTCTTCTACCAAAAATAATCAATATAACATTTTTTAATTTCCTTTCTCTATCTTTCCCATGGCAATAACAACCAATGCGTTGCTTGTCGATGGACGGGATGAAAACAATGATGACATGTTTACTTATCAAGAGTAGGAAATAGGACTGTGGAATGAGAGTCAATTCGTTATTTACTTGCTCTTTTTTTTTTTTTTTAATGGGAGTGAAAATAGTGAGTCCCACATTAATATGGGATTGAGGAATGAGATTGACAATCCTATTACCCCTTTGGATTGTGACTCTCACTTCTATTATTAATAATAAATTACCATTTTATCTCTAGTTTACTTACAAATATTATATTAAAAAATAATAACCTATATTAATTGTTTTTATAAACTAAATATAATATATTTTTATTAACTTAATATTATATAACTATCTTAATTACTATTAACTTTATTAGAATGAATAAATAATTTTTTCTATCATAATATATTATTATGATTCTATTTGTATATTTTTAATACTTTACTTATTTTAATTTATTTTTTTCTCTTTTTAATATTTTAAAATAAAAAAATTACACAATTTAATTTTATTGCCTTAATATCACTATGATTATTTTATTTTTTATTAATATATTGATAATAAATTAAAAGATTAATCTTTTTTTTTTATTTTGAAAACATAATAAATAAATGGGTATATAAGTAAATTTACAACAATTCATTCCTATTCTATGTTTAAATAAACATGTGAATGGGATTCGCAATTACTTCGATTCCGAATCCTAGAACCAAGTAAACAATTTATTCGGATTATGACCTCTCACTCCGAATCATGTTCACTCCAAATCCTATTTATTCCGATTTATGCCTACTCCGATTACACGTAAGTAAAAACAATAAATGGTTGGCTCGTGATAATAGGGAGTAATTGTGTGGGGTTGCGACCAGGGCTACTCATTGGGTGGGTGCCTGCGTGGTGGGTAGCCACCCAATGTGGCGGGCAGGAGTTGCAATGAGCTCATGCAATCGCGACCCAGGGGCCATTTTGGGGGGTAGGCTTTGTGTGGGGGTGTTTTTCTTGGGGAAGAAATAGCACCTCATAAAGAAAATTAATCATGATAGTACATTGTCACAAATGATCTGCCCAATAAACTTGTTAAGATTCAAATTTAGCTTTTTTTTTTAATAAATAAATTCATCAATTTCAAAAACAATGATAATTAATTGAACACATACTGTTGGGTTTTATGTTTATGTGAGAGCCAACAAAAAAGAGAAGGGAAACTGCAGGAAAGGAAAAAACAAAAAACAAAAAACAGAAAACAGAAAACAGACTCCTGTTTTTAATTTTGACAAAAGGACTCTTAATTGATAAAATCTTTGGAATTAAAGTATTTTCTTTAACTTCTCTTAAGTTTTCAACATATGATATCGCGTGCAATATGTGTATGATGAGTCATAACAAATAAGAGGTAGAGGCCGGTACTGTCACAAAATTTAAAAAGTGAGAGTAAGATGATGGATTTAGTTCATATATCCTTTTATTTATGTCCTTGTTTAGATCTCTTTAATAATAATATGACACATGCGTAACTAATGTGATTTTTTAATTGATTGGGTATAACATTATAATTAAATATATATTTTTAATCAACGTATCATGATATTATTGAAGGGATATAAATGAGATATGAATAAGAAGATATAAGAATTGAATCTGAATAATATCACACATCGTAACTATTAAATAGACCCAATTGATTACCTTTATTAAATGAGTTGAGTTTGACGCATCAACATTGCTCCATTTGTAAATACTTGTAAATTTCTTATCACTTTTCCATGGACTCTTTTTTTTTTCTTCCTTATTTCAATTTATCTCACTGTTGTTTTTGCTTTTAAGTTTTGCAATGTTGTAGTTTCTTTTACAACATGATTTGTTATGTTAAAAAAAATTAATGTTTTTTATGTATTAAACACTTATATTTCATGTCATTTATATAATCTTTTAAATTAAGTACACTATGAGCATGATTAAGACACAAACATGTTAAGAGTATGATCGTAAATAAGATATAAGCTAGACCCGATGTTATAACTAATAAATATACATAACATGACCCGACACGATCATTAAATGATCAGTAAGGGGACATTAGAAGCACAAATGGCTTTTTTTTTTTTTCTTTTTTTCTCCTTTTGGTCTTTTTAGAGAAAAAACACGTGAAAGTCACATGTACAAAAACCGTCCAAAAATGGTGTAAGTTAGCGAAGATCCTTTATTGGAAATGTTTTAACAATTCGGGGGTTTTTCTGCCAAGATTAAAAGAACGTGGATCAAATAATAATCTATTTAGAGGTTGAGGACCATTTACTGATTTACACTTGTTATTTAGGGGGGGGGGAAGCAAAATATTTATTAATTAAGAAGAAAGTGAGGGGGTGGTTAGACACTGCTATTTGGGGCGTTGTAAGAAACGAGGAAGCAAATGAGGGAGCCTTCAAGTCATGAGCAGACTAACCACGCGCACGTCACGTTGCGCGTAGATTGTCAACGGCTGTGGCTTTGCTTGCGGTCCCATGTGACTTTTCCTACGAGGGCGCAACTTATGATGCTCTTCAAACAAATCTTAAGGACCTGTTTGGTTCCACGCATCTCATTTCTAATGTTTGTTTGGATGGTTTGTCTCCTCTTATTTTAGAAATGAAATAGAAAAAATAAAATAAATAAAGTAAAATATCTTTTTTCATAATCAATTCTTTGCTCATTTCTCTCTCTTCTGCTTCATGTTTTTAAATTACATAATTTTTTCATTACTTCTCTGATTAAATCGATTCTTTTTTCATTTTGTTCACAGTAAAAAGAGGGACACTTCTAAATCCTCATACCCTATTAAAATGTGATAAAATTTTTTTTATTAGATTTGCTAGAAAACCAATTTTCAAATGACGGTAGTTGCAAGCATTATTTAGAATTCGAATGAAATGTGATAATTCCACACCTAATTCTCCACGAAAAAGTATAGAGTTCAAATCCTCATATTCCTAATTAAAAAAATTTTGAAATGGTTGTTTTTAATGTTTATCTAAATAACATTTCAGAAATTTAGTATTTTTTAGAATTACAATTTAATTGCACATCCAAACAGTATTCCTCATAACAAAAGAAAAAGATTTCTTACTTTGAAACAAGAATAATTTTCATCTTGAAACCAAACTTACAAATCAAACACACCCTAAGTCTTTTCCATAATTAAATATCTGCCCCGTTCCTCAAACTTCTCTTCCAATTCCCTTCATTTTTATAACTGAACCCAAACTAAAATGTCGCTATTTTGGACCTTAATCACCTCTACCCCCCACCCAATGCGCTTCATATGTTTATCTTTTGTTAGTAGTTTCTTTAATTTAATATCTTATTTTAATTAAAAATATCCGGGAGCAAAAGAATAAATAAAATATACATATACATATATATATATATATATATATCAATTTTTGTCAAAAGCTAATGATAGGGTGTTGATTTGGAAATAAATTATGGGATTGGGAGGTCCCCGGGGAACAATAAAGAGGGATTTTGGGGATTAAATATTTATGTACAAAGTCTTGTTGAATTGTAAATAGTAGAATACTTGTAGACTAATTACTTAATATATTGGATCGTATAGTGGACGGGTCACCGGAAATTGATGCCCATTTTTTAATGTATCTAAACATTCAATCCCATCACCGCATTGCCAAGAGTGTTTATATATTTTATTTCGAGAAATGCTAACAACATTAACTCTAATTCTAATTTTTTAGTATAAATTTATGTGACACATGAGTTGTTGTTCTTTTATTAATAAGTATTTAAAGCATTATCATATCAATTAACTGTATCTACTAATGAAAATATGGTACGTGAATTGATATTCAAAAAGTTAGGATTAGAATTAGTATCCCTCCTTAGTACTACTCTTTTATTTATTTAAATTTTTTTTTTTCATTTGTTTTCCTTTTGTAATAGGTCAAATTGAAAGAGTCATTGTCTGAAATCATGCGCCAAAGTGTTCAAAGATAAATCCAAGTGCGTAAAGTAACAAGGAGAACACTCGTTTCCACTTTAAATACTAATGTTTTTTTTTTTTTTTTTAAAGGACTTTAAACACTAATGTTGATGTTATAGTAGGCATCAAAACGTTATATCTAGAATTTTAGGATGTTATTGCATGTTGCATTTCCACTCTAAAATATACAAAAAATAAAACAATTTTGCCAAATTGAGGTTACTTTATCAAGCAATCAAATTCAAAAATGTACATTTCAAAAGGATACATAACTCGTATAACAAAAACAAAAATATTGCCTTAAATTTACCGTAGCATCAAAGAAGGATTTCCATGTTCAAGTTCCATTATGCAATTGATATGAGATTTCAAGATAGCATTAGTGATCGGCACATTGCAAATGCACAATATTCATCAAGGAAATATTTGTGTTGTAACGTGAGATTTACTTCGTAGGCCATGTGTTCTCTAATTAATTACGTCATAAGTTACTTTGTTGTTGTTTAAAAAAAAAAAAAACCTACTAGTAATCTACATTTTTAACATCTAATAAAATACAACCCGAACAAAAAATATGTTTCGTTACAGTTTCAAAGTTTTCTACATTAATAATATTTGTGTTTACCCCTCAGATAATATTTGTGGTAACATTATGCGTTTATAAATATTAAATCACATAATGATTATATTAAAACTAGCAATAATCATTAAAAAAAAAAAAAAAAGAATCACATGAGAGTTAAAGTCTTAAACGATACACAAATCATGCAATGGAAACTACTCATTCAAAACTACACATTACCCTAAGTATCGTTACTACAATCATGTTAAAATAAAAAATAAGATAAATTACTCGTTTAGTTCCTAAATTTTTAAGTTTATGTAGTTTTAATCATTGTTTTTTTTTTCTTTTTAGTAACTTGAATGATATCAAAATATTAAAATACTAATAGTCATTTTCATAAACTTTTAGAAGGAATCCTTTAATGATTTGATTAAGAAGTAATGTTTAATAATGAATTTTTAAAATTAACGGAAATGATTATTATAAGATCTTCTTTAATAACTTAAGTTCACTCTAATTACAAAAAAAAAAAACATGAATTAAAATTATACAAACTTAAAAAATTAGCGACTAACTTAACAATTTACCCTAAAAAACAAAATTAATAAAACTTTATACAAATTTAACTATTGGAAACAAAATGATGTTATTAACTTATTACATGTATATTGTAGCGGTACAAAAGGTGTTGATTTCGACTCCTAGTTAAAGAGCGAAAAAAACAAAATCCTATTTTTCATATCATATTAAACAAATATCTACTAAATAAAAAAAAATATATTTTTTCCTGCACCATGTCTATAACATTTGCAAGTTTTCTTTAATTATTATTTAATGCATTTTGAAGAGGAAATAGGGGGAAAAAAAAGGTCATACACTTTCCAGCTGCCATCGCCACATCACCACCACCACCACATTTTCCAAATTCCAATTTCCTCCCCTCCAATTTTATTTTAAAACAAAAAAAGACTCAGTTATTTTTTTTTAATAATTTAAAACCGATCCCCCCTTCCCCATAAAAACGCTTCTTCTTTGTCCCCTTCTCTCCTCCTCATATATTATTCACAGCTTTCTCTCTCTCTCTCCATCGCTCTCTCTTTCTTCTTCTTCTTCCTCCCTTATCCACCACTCACTCTCTGCTTATCCTGCGCCATTAGAGAGAGAGAGAGAGAGAGAGAGAGAGAGAGAGAGAGGAACAATGGGGAAGGGCGGGTCTCTGAGCGAGAGCGTGGTGAAGAAGATCCTGCTATCGTACGCCTACGTCGGCGTGTGGATCTTCCTGAGCTTCACGGTGATCGTGTACAACAAGTACATCCTGGACAAGAAGATGTACAACTGGCCCTTCCCAATCTCCCTCACCATGATCCACATGTCCTTCTGCTCCACCCTCGCCTTCCTCCTCGTCCGCGTCTTCAAACTCGTCGAGCCCGTCTCCATGTCCCGCGACCTCTACCTCTCCTCCGTCGTCCCCATCGGAGCTCTCTACGCTCTCTCCCTCTGGCTTTCCAACTCCGCCTACATCTTTCTCTCCGTCTCCTTCATCCAGATGCTCAAAGCCCTCATGCCCGTCGCCGTCTACTCCATCGGCGTCCTCTTCAAGAAGGAGTCCTTCAAGTCCGACACCATGGCCAACATGCTCTCCATCTCCTTCGGCGTCGCCATCGCCGCCTACGGCGAGGCCAGATTCGACGCCTGGGGTGTCTTCCTCCAGCTTGGCGCCGTCGCCTTCGAGGCCACCAGGCTCGTCATGATCCAAATCCTCCTCACCGCCAAAGGAATCTCGCTCAATCCGATCACATCTCTCTACTACGTCGCGCCTTGCTGCTTCGTCTTCCTCCTCGTGCCCTGGATCTTCGTCGAGTACCCTGTCCTGAGAGAGACCTCCAGCTTCCAATTCGATTTCGTCGTCTTCGGGACTAATTCCCTCTGCGCCTTCGCCCTCAACCTCGCCGTCTTCCTTCTCGTCGGGAAGACCTCCGCCCTCACGATGAACGTCGCCGGCGTCGTCAAGGACTGGCTCCTCATCGCCTTCTCCTGGTCGGTCATCAAGGACACCGTCACGCCGATCAATCTCTTCGGCTACGGCCTCGCCTTCCTCGGCGTCGCCTACTACAACCACTCCAAATTGCAGGCGCTCAAGGCCAAGGAGGCCCAGAAGAAGGCTTCTCAGGCCGACGAGGAGGCCGGTAGGTTGTTGGAGGAGAGAGAAGGCGACGGCAAGAGGAGCGAATCTCAAGACTGATCTCCACAGAGTAATTTCTTTTCTTCTTCTCTTCAATTCTATCACAAAATTTGAGCCAGATTAAACAATAATAAGAGCAAATTGAATGAAAAAAGTGACGAAATCCTTCCCAGACTTCAGATTTGGATTGGAATAGAAACTGGGTTGGGTATGTTGTTCTAGATCTCGGCTTCTTATGCTACTAGTGACCCTTTTTATTACTATTTTTTTCTTATTCTTTTCTCTCATAATATTTTCTCAGAAATCCAATATCAGTGACGTTTGGATTTGGGATTGTCAGAATCTGAAAATCCCCTTATTATAATTTTTTTTTTACTTTTGTTAATGTAGAATCTCATTCCTAGAAGTTTAATGCTATTTATTCGTATTCATAATTTTGTTTTTCCCTTTACCGTTCTCTGAATTGGGTTTTTGGATCCCATTTTGGGATTTTATTTTGTGAAACTTTTGTTCACTGAATTACACATCTTTCTGAACTGAAAACCCGTTGTTTCTTCATATAATCGCTTCAGCACAAGTGCCATTTCGAAGGTACATTTTGTATGTGTCTTGAAAATAAAGCTCTTGTCGATTCAGAAACGACAATGGATTAAGTAGAATTAAAGTCTTTAATGGTGTAGATTTCTTTTCCAGAGTTTCCTTAATCTGATTAGTTCTTCTCAGAGTACGAACTAGCCACATAAAAATGAAAAGAACCTCTTTAAGTTTCACCTTTGTGGCATGTACTCAAATGCCCTTTCCCTTCGAGCAGCTAAATGAACCCCAAAAAAAAAACAAGTGGTTCTTTATCTTTTTAGTAAAGACTTCAGAAGCAACAAAAGAGGATTTTGAGGAGTTGGGATTTGTTTTAAGCTAGGATTAACAATCGTTTTGTACTCCGATATCTCTAGTTCCGAGTTCTAAGTTCATCCCTATTTAGATCATAGGTTCAGATAAAAATTTACACTGTTTTTTCATAAAAATTTACACTGTTTTTTCATAAAAATTTAAACTTACTGTTCAAACCTATAATCTAAAGCCAATAAGTTTTATTGTTTGTGAAAGGATAACAAGCATGGTGCACTTGAGGTGGAATGTCCATTTTACACATTGAAGGAAAATTCTCACATAGTTTGGTGGATGTCCCTTTTCATGGATCTCTTTTCCTTTGGTTTTGGGATCCCGAGCACTAACTCAAATTAGCCACGCGTTTCTAAAGAAAGAAAAATAGCTCCATTTCTCACCAATTGGAAAATGACAAAAAATAAAAAATAAAAAAAAGCCAAAATAAGTTTAGGGAAATTAAAGGGATTCAAGGGAAGTTTGCATATCATTAGACTTGGCTTAGAGTTCGAGAGATGCGGCGGCTAATTGTTTTCCAATGAGTTTGCACTACGTTTTGATGTTGTGGAAGTTGATGGTAGCATTGGCATATTTTAGATTGATGCCTAACAATTTGACAAAGTCAACAATTAGAAGTTAGGCATAAATTTATGATTCAAGGAAGAAGACTTGATCAAACGATTAATTTAATTCAACGCTACTCAGCCTATAGGCAAAATAGGGTGTATGAAGAGAAGTAGCTATAAAATTTGACCGTAATTCACTCCCAACGAATCGAATGCATATATACATGTAAAGTCTCATATCCAACGGCTGTACGGTACCGTTTGGTTAATGTAATATCAAAATTAATATCTTGTAATACTAACTCATTAATGTGTAATTTTTCAATTGATATTTATCACTTGTAGTAAGTTTCAGAATATAACATGTTACATATAATGTTACATGCAGATCGATTAGTAGTCATAGGAGTAAAAAAAAAATGCCGGAGGGTATCGAATAGGAGACGCGTTCTATATATGACCTAGATATGAAATAGTGAAATTAGCGAGGTAATCTACATTAGTCGACTTCAAATTTCCATGTCGTATAATGCAATGTAGGGGACTACTCGGACCAAGTGCAGGCTTATATTTTCCAATTTCCATGCCCTTGATTTTCCGTTATTTCAATGTCATAACGTGTGAATCGTGCCAAACGTCGTTCCCTATCTTGGACGTAATTGGAAAAATCTAACAAGGTGTGACAAAGGAGCACTTGTCTGTTTATGTTGAAAATGAGTTTCTGTAAATTGGCGAAAAAATCATTTTCCAAATGGACAGGTCTGTTACATGTTTTTTTTTTTTTTTTTTCTCAAAAGAACATGTTTTTTTTTTTCCACTACTTTTGAAAAAAAAAAGGAAGAATTTTTTCATTATTATCTTTGGGGTTGATATTTTCACAAGACTAGTGTGATAAAAAAAAAAAAAAAATCAATTCACAGTTTACACCATGGTTAAAAATGGGTTAGGGGTTGTCGGCATAACTGTTTAAAAAAAAAAAAAAATTCTTTTTTTTCTTTCTCTGTTTTCTTCCAGTGCTGAGATCTTCTATGCCACAAACACATGCATGTGTATGTACGTAGAAGAGTAGGAACTGTATGGGTATAAAACTGATGTAAGGATTTGGAAAGTGGGACATTTCTGTCTCCGCATGGTCCATGAAAGGGATTGCTTCGATTTAATTATTTTTGGCTTCCGGATAATCGATTCGCCGTTCGGAAGTTTCAATTTTAAGTTGTTTTTGACAAGATTATGGATCATGAGGTAGATCTATCGTGCTCAACGATAATGAGTGCAAAGGTAATGGTTAGGCGTGCGCACAAGAACACTCACCGGTGTGTGTCGTTGTCTATCTGGTGTCGCATATTCACTTACCATTTCTAGGTATGGAGAAGTTGATCAAACCCACCAACTATAAGCATTACTTTCTTAACCCCACCAAAAAAAAAAATTTTAAAAAATAGCAACGGTACATGGGTTTATCCAAACCCTACTAGTCGGATCCGATTATCGTCCCCGCTCGAACAATGCCCCTCTACAAAAGATATTTACAAATTATGTACTGTTTTTTTGCCCCTCTGCTTGGCCCTTTTTTTTTTTTTTCCTCCTTCCTTACTTAAGCATAAGACTTAAGGGTCTTCCCCAATCCAAAGTTCTTGTCGCTCCTTTTCTTGCAGGCTTACCAGTAGGATAACTTGTCCGACCACCGTACACAACTGCATGTGATGTTGAGTTGTTTTTTGGCATCAACGTATGGAACCCAAAAGAATACATAGGCCAGCAAATTAGCTACCACCAGACAATTCCCAAATACAAGATCAAGGCTTATGTTGCTAATTAATACTCATCTGTTATGGGAGTTGTACAACAATAAACTTTAGGATCCATTTGGTGAATGAGTTTGAGTTGAAAATTTTTGTTGACTTTTCAGAAAGGATAAAAACTTTTTTAGAAAAAGACAAAAACTTGTTCAGTAAAAGACGAAAACTGAATAAAAATTTTGAGTTTGAGTTGAAACCCCAAACGAGGCCTTAGCTTTCTAGACCCAAATAATAGTAATAATAACAACAAATAGAAATAACTATACAAAAAGTCTATATTAATATTCCCATTTTAAAATATGTTCGTTTTTTATAATATTAAGTAAATGTCCATTTGAAAAAAAAAAATGCTTGTAGTATCTATTTTGTCTTTTTACTTTATTTAACATCATTTTCCTTTGTTATGATTCATAGTTTTTTCTTTATTTGTTCATCATTATTGTATTTTTATCTTAATGACTAGTTTTTTTTTATTATAGTGATGGCTTGTTGGTGTAATTAAGGTTTTTTATAAACATATTTCTTAAGTATGATTTAGATTTCTTAGAAACATTTTTTTTTTGGTATGATTTAGGTTTTTTATGATAATTGTAACATTATTGTGATAATTTATTGATTTATTTATATTATAATTGGTATTGTTTTAATAGTTTCTAAAATTTAAATGTGTGATGAAATTGTTTATTTCTTTATGATAATTGCTATATCATTATAATGTTTTTTTACATGTGTTATGTTTTTATTTCCTTTATGGTTTTACTATATCATTATGATGTCTTTTTCTTTATGATAATTACTACATCATTATGAATTTTTTTTTAGGTTTTAAAGTGTTTCATATTTCTTTACAATATCTATTTATTTTTTTTATATGTGCATTGTGAATTTTATTTTAATGACTAATTATTTATTATCATAATTATTTTCATGTATCATACAACTTACATCAATTACGATCCTTTTTTTCTTTATAATTAAATAAGTAAAATGGTCTTTTTTTTTCCTTTTATAACAGATTTGTTTAGTTTTACATTTTTTTAGAGATTTTTTCTTTCTTTTTTTAATCAATTCTTTATTTGTTTAGTTTCAATTCTTGATAAAAGAGTAATATAGTATTTATAAGTATCAATTTAGACATTTACGTGAATAAAAGAAAAATCGAACATTTTTTAAATCATAATCTTTAATTTAGAGATTTATAAAAGCTATAAAAACTAGCTTGGGCCTGACCTGAACAATAATGGCCTCTCCTCAAAACCATATCTTAAATGGATTTAGTGTATTACATGAACAAATTTCATGGACTACCCTCTTTAACTCTGCAAGGCATAAATTTCAAATGAGGCACATCTGTGAATGAAATCAAGGCTTGTCATGAACAATGGTTAAGCTGCTCTATTTGAAGTTTTCAGGCTCGATTTTTCATTTGATTTCTCGGAAATTTGTCATCCATGTATAATGGTGAATAATTTGTCACCAAAAATCTTCACATGAGCAGAGACCATCCTTGAAATGGTGAAACCGGTTTCTGTCCCTCACCACAATTTCTCTACTATAAATCCTGGATATGAACTTGGTAGCAGAGTGGCAATCACTGCAAACTCGCAAATTCTTCACCATCCGAATAGGAGTTCCCGGTGGTGTGTACAGGAGGGCAAAGGCGATGGCAAGCTTTTCGCTATGCCGGTTTAAAGCATCTTCCTTGTCTTCTTCATCAATGTCTAGCAACACCTCCGTAGTGCTAGGAACATAACCAGCTCTCTTCATCTCCCTCGCTATCTCGTCCACCATCTCGTAAACTTCTTGGTATTGCTTAAGTGATTTATCACCAGCCACAAATTCATATATCTTGTTGTTTAGCTCGATCATGGTGCTCCCAGGAGTCTTTCTCATTCCTTTCTTGTCCATTATCTCTCTAATTTTGGTTTTCTTCTCCCAGAGAGACATTTTTGCATAAATATTGGAAAGCAGTACATAGTTCGATTCGTGCATAGGCTCGTTCGAAATTAGGCTTTTGCTGATGGTCTCTCCCAGCTTGAGTTCGCCATGGGCACGACAAGCGCTGATCAAAGTCCGTAAGATTACTGGGTTTGGCTCGATAGGCATTTTTCGGACGAATGTCATTGCTTCATTAACAAGCCCTGCCCTGCATAACATATCCACCATGCATCCATAGTGTTCTATCTTTGGCACAATCTGATACTCTTTTGTCATTGAGCTGAAATATCCTTTTCCTTTCTCAACTAATCCGGAATGACTACAAGCAGAAAGCAACCCAATGAAGGCGACATTATCAGGAGCAGTTCCATTTCTTATCATTTCCTCAAACAAAGAAACCGCCTCAGAACCGCGGCCATGCATTGCCAGGCCAACAATCACAGAAGTCCAAGAAACAATTGTTTTCCTAGACATGTTTCTGAACAATTTAATGGCTTTATCAACATCACCGCATTTTGCAAACATGTCAATGAGAGCATTACAAAGCTCCACATTCTGCTCAATCCCTTCTCTCTCAATAAAAGACTCCACCCACTTCCCGAGCTCAAGCGCACCTAAATCCGTACACGCCGAGAGAACCGACACCATCGTGATCTCATCCGGCCGAGCCCCGGCAATCTGCATCTTTCTAAACAACTCAACCGCCTCCGTGGACAATCCCAGGCGCACATACCCGCCAATCATCGCACTCCAAGAAACCGAGTCCCGATTCGGCATTTCATCAAACAGTAAACGGGCATACTCAACACCACCGCCGCAACAACAGTACATGTGAATCATGGTATTCCGAACGTGAGCATCATCGTCAAAACCAAACTTCAACGCCGAACCATGCACCGTTTGGCCTAAACTCAATCTCCCAAGGCCAGCACAGGCCTTGAGGACAAAAGGGTACGTGAATTTATTAGGCGAAACACCATAACCAACCATGGCGTTGTACAAAGCCAAAGCTTTCTCCTTTAAATCCCCGGTTTGGGCGTAGGCTCTGATGACGGTGTTGAAGAGGAAAGCGTCGTAGAGGCGATAATCGGCGTCG
>CM046377.1:41288952-41338952 GCA_025413485.1 Ficus microcarpa | reverse complement strand
GAGGAGAAGACAAACGAGGAAGCGTAGTCCACGGCGTCGAGGTCGGAAGATACAGCGGCGAACTTAGTGAGAACCAGCGGGTTGTTTTGCAGACCCAGTTTGAGAATTCGCGCTTGGAGTTGAACGAATTTAGCCAGAGCGTCGCAGGCGTCAAGCAGGGACAAGCAGCTCTGCTCCGCCGCTCTTTTGTTGCCGGTGCCGACGCCGACGCCGACTGTGCGGACGATCTTGGTCTTGATGCTTTGGAATTGCATTTGCAGTAAACAAGCGAAAGCGATAGCGTTAATAATGGCTCTTTTGTTATCCACGTGGCTGGTCGATACGGTGCCACGTCACCATCTTCAACCTCCGGGTCAGAAGTCCGAAGCTATATACGAGAGAAATCGACGTAATTTTGATATCTCTGAGCTCCTGAGATTACTTCTTTGATCGATCAAGGAATGAGAAGAGCTTCTCCGATCTCAAGGATTCTAAATCTAGGGCTCGTTCATGGCCGAACCTCCTCCTCCAACTATTCCCGCTTCAATTTGATTCGCTCTTACTCTCAACCGCTTCACCTTTCTCTCTCTAAACCTCCAGGTTCTCTCTCTATATATATCTGTATATCTATAAATTTATACGTAAGTACAGACAAAGTGAATCGAGAACTGTCTTCTTCTTTTAGGGCCGCTGGAGCAGTACAGGAATCTGGTTGAGAAAGGGAAGCTTCGAGATGATCCGAACCAGGAGAGGGTTGCTCTGGAGCTGGAGAAGTTGCTCGGGAGGTTGGAGCAGTACGAGAGAGAAATGGAGGAATATCATGTACGATTTTGATTCTCAATTTCGGTCATTTTCTGGTTTTTGGGTATGATTCCTGTGTTCTTATCTGCTACACACACACGTATATATCTATATATATATACATATATTTCTAGGAAAGAGTAGCTAAGTGGGAGGAGAAGAGGGAGAATGAGCGGCGAAGGCTGTTAATGGAGGAAGCTGAGCACAAACAGCAGGAGGGCATCAGCAGTCATCGCCGCATTGGAAGATGGATGTTCAGGTATTTAACCATTTCCGTAAAGTTCAATCCTTTATCATTTATTTCATATATATATGAATATATTGGATTAATCTTAGGTCGACGGCAAATATAACCTTTTTTTTTAACCTTAGATTCATGTAACTACTAGTTGATCTTCATACATAAAATTATGTTATTCTACATGTAACATGTTACTTTTTGAAAATTCTACTTCAAATAAAAATTATCAATTTAAAATATTATAAATGATAGTAGTATTACATGTCATTAACCAAAATGCTATTTTGGCGGCCTGTATGATCGCCGGATTGAAGACCTTTACCTTTTTATATTAGATATCATGAAGCTTAAGTTGATATAAAATGGACTTAGAAAACAACTTGCACACGTCAACACTTTTCAAATTTATTTGTTTGTTTATTTTTGTGTCAAAACGGGTTGTGTTTGACTCAGGAGAAAATTTGAAGTAGAACCAGGAGTGGGGAAGTGGGTTTCATACCTTAATCGTGAGAAGAAGTTGGATTCAGTCGTTGGTTCTCGTCCCACTGCTCCTCCAGCTCCAAAAGGACTATATATATGGGGCAATGTCGGAAGTGGTATTTTTCTTTATCGAATATTTTTCCATTAAATTCTCGTCAAATTATATTTTTCCTTACAGTAGACAGCAGCTTTATCAGCACTAGTCCATGTTGTTTTTCCTGACATTTGTTATTGCTTCAGGAAAGACCATGCTTATGGATATGTTTTATGGTGCCACTCAAGGAATTGTTAAGCATCGAAGGAGGTATCACTTTCATGAGGTGCGCTTTACACTTTCAAAGTTTGGATAAAGTAAACGATGATCATTCTTGTGTGTCAATTCGAAGTTGGTATTGCCAAAAAAGAAAAAAAAAAATTTGTGTTGTCTAACCTTTGACGTAGATGACAAGGTATGCAGACAAAGTCTCCAGTGAAAGAAAAGGAAAATACAAGCACCAAAATAAGTTTTGTTTTGAAATCTTTATTTGTAGGCTATGCTTAAAATTAATGAGCAGATGCACAAGATTTGGAAAAGTCAAGTGGAGGAAGAATCATTGCAATCAAGTATTTCTAATTGGATAATAAATCTTCCCTTTGATTCAAAAGTTAAGGAGTGGTTGGCCGCAGAAGAACGGTACAAGCAAGAGGCTCAGATGCAAAACATTCTTCCAGCTGTAGCGGATAAGCTCCTCACCGACTGGCAGTCTGATCGAAAAGGAGGGAGTATTCTCTGCTTTGATGAGATCCAGGTGAGATGTTGTGTTGAAAGTATAAGCTAGAAAGATGCAGCTTCATGAGGCAAATTGGATCCTGAGTTTTAGCATTTACACCAAAAATTTCCCCTCTGATTCTGTCTTTGCGGTTGGTTTGCTTCATATGCATGTGCATACTACTAAGACCCCAGTTACTAAATTTGCTACTCATTTAATGACTTAGATTTACATGCTTTCTGTTTACAGACTGTTGATGTATTTGCTATTGTGGCCTTATCTGGGATTCTAGGCCGATTGTTAACTACGGGGACTGTTCTTGTGGCCACCAGCAATCGAGCACCAAATGACTTGAATCAGGTTAGTGTTTATTAGAAACTAAGAGATCTATAACATTCTCTGCTGCCTTATTTTTCAGAAAGGTACTGAATAGGAAATTTTCTTTGCCTTTGTATTTTACCAGGTAAGCTTTCTCTGACTACATTTGCCAGGACAAATGAAAGCAATCTGAGCTAATATTTGTTTATTAGCAGTTTTTGAAGTTATTTTTAATACTATACTGATTTTTGTGCTGATAATTAACCATATTTCTCTGGAATGGTTGCTAGAGTTGGAAAAAGAAATTATTGTAGAGTTTAACATTGTTCAAGTGAAATACTCATGCAGGATGGTATGCAACGGGAGATCTTCCAGATGTTTCTTGCCAAATTGGAGGAGCACTGTGAGATTGTTTACATCGGAAGTGAGATTGATTACCGCCGTCTAATAGCTCAAAGATCCATAGATCAGGTGGGAGTCATGCAGTTCCAGTTTTGCATCAGTGAATATTTGACTGTTCGGTTGTAAATCCTTGCAAGAGTGTCCTGTTAAGCGAGTTTTGCTTTCATTTCATTTCTAATCTTTTTATAGATTCATGCACGTTATCTAGTTCAGTTCAGCATTTCATGGATGCTGTTCATTGTATTTATTCATATAGTAACATATATGCATAATTGGTGCATGGGATTATACATGTAATGTTTTCCTTCCAAGTATATATGAGTTTAATTCAGCTTTAACTTGAAGTTGGCTAATAATTATGCTTGCATAGTAAACCAGAGACAATAATTCTGGATAAAAATCTTACTTCTTTTTTCAGGTTCACTACTTCTGGCCTTTGGACAGCACTGCACTGGAGGGTTACGAGAAGATGTGGCACGCGGTCACTGGTGCAGGGGGAGGACATATCACCTCTGTTAATATTCCAGTAATGTTTGGCAGGTACTTTAAGTTAGTTAGCATTATCAATCTGGTGATTATTTGTTAGCCAATTCAAAGAAACTGATTTCTTGAATCAGAGTGTTGGAGGTTCCAGAAAGCTGTCATGGAGTTGCGCGGTTCACATTCGAGTATTTATGTGGTCAGCCGGTACTATTCTTTTGCACAGTGATTGTGTGTAATTTCCTTGTCTCTGCTAATACTCACCATTGGGACTGATTCTTCTATATGTTTGCTTCGTTGTTCTTTAATTGACTACAGGTTGGTGCAGCAGACTACATTGCAGTGGCTGAAAACTATCACACAGTCTTCATATCCGATATTCCAGTGATGAGTATGCGCATTCGTGATAAGGTAATGTTGCTGGCTTTTGACTGATAAAACCGAGGCCAGATGATATATGTGGAATTAGTTGTTATAGATACAGTATTTGCACTTATACCAAGTGGTTGAGCTTTTCTGAGCCAACAAATTACTTCAAACTGGCAATAAGAACAGAGATTATTGCATGGTTGTATGACAAACTGTTAAAACAAGAAGAGGGAGAGGAAAAATTAGAGGACTGGTTTTCCTTCTTGAGATAGTGAAATGATCATACGGACAAATCCTAGATATCTCAGCTGCACCTTAAATCTTACATACGTTTCTGTATCTTCTAGTCTAGGTTCATTCTTGCTCTCAAACTAAACTGTGGTGTGGTTGTACCGTCACAAATCTGGTGGGTTGTTATGTATAAGAAAATCCAACTTTCATCTAATTAGGAAAAAATATTCTGCCTGTCAGGCTCGGAGGTTTATCACCCTAATTGATGAGTTGTACAATCACCACTGCCGCCTGGTATGTTCTGCAGCCTCTACAATTGATGACTTGTTTCAGGGAACTGAGGAGGGTACACTTTTTGATTTGGAGAGGTAAACGTAAAAGATCCAAATGTTCATATTTTACATGGATGCATGATAGACTGATAGTGTGATTATTATGCTTCACTAAACTTCATTGAAGAATTCTGGCAAAGTTTAGCAATTACTATAGAAAGAATTTAATCAAAATGCTGAACTAGTACCCATTTTTGTAGTGTTGTGGTGATTGTAGTATTGCTATGCTCTGTTAACTCGAGGTAGCAAGAACTTTGTTTAACCACTTCTGGCCTGTATTTAAATAAACTTTTCATTTGAACACGTAGGGGTGGATGAGTTGGCATGGAGGCAACCTTAGGATCTCACCAACCGGGAGGTCGGAGGTTTGAATCCCTAGCCAACTCAGGGGAGTGTCCTTGCTTGCATGAACTAAAAAAAATAAGAAATGACGGGGCCATCACCAGATCCTTTTTTTAGCCAAAAAAAAAAAAAATTTTTTTTGTCTTCTCTTTTTCATCCCTATCTTTTGTATCACTAAATATAGTAATATTTTGATGGAACTGGGGTTCTCTTTTTCCGCAGTCAGTAAATTGTCGTCCAATTGTCTGAGTAGACATACACTACTTGTTTGTTTCCAGTTTCCAATTCGAAACAGAGACAGAAGGTGGAAAGCTTCGTCGAGATGTTTTAGCAGAAGGGACTGTGGGTACAGGAGGTTCCTCTACTAGTATCATATCCATGGTTTCTGGTGAAGAAGAGACGTTTGCTTTCCGCCGAGCAGTAAGTGGCATTAAGAACGAAATCAACGAAATCATCTCGTTTTCTTCCTCTGTTTATAACTTTGTAGTTACTTATGGTTACATTAGTTATTTCTGATCATGATCGCTTACAAAGTATTCGGAAAAGAAAAAGAAAAGAGCATAGAAGAAATTGTTGCAAGTATTGTGTTTTAACGGAGGAAATGTCGATTCAGGTATCCCGGTTGATCGAAATGCAGACACCACTGTATTTGGAGGGAGTTCGTAATCTTCATCCATATTTCCGGAGGGAATTATGCCAAGAATCTGAAATTAATTGCGCTAGCAACTTACAATAAAGCTTCCAATAACCATGGATATATGTTCCGGTATTATCTTGATGGAATTCTATTCTTTTATTCTTTTCCAAAATAAGGATAAAAGTTGGGCAATCTGTGGATTTTGTCGGGCTTCCATCTTTTGATTGTACCTCCCCCAATAACGAAAATGAAATCTCTCTAATACGGAGTATAATATTTATAGACGAATTACACTATCAAAATTAGAACATTCTGTTATATCTTTCTTTGTTGTGAGAAAATGTTTCTGAAATAAATAAGTACTCACGCCATGTATACATTTTTAATATATCTGAAATTTACTTTCGATTGAAAAAAACCCTTTTTGGAAAGGGACAAGAAATAATGCTAGATAAAAGAATATAGTTGTGATGACGTGGTACATCCGGTCGGTTTACAGAAATATTTTTTAGTTGTTATACTCAGTCATCTGTCAGACAAAATTAATCAATAGTATGTTGAAGAAATTCGAACATTGAAGAGCGCAGAAAGCAGTTGCAATTAATTGCATTTATAATTAATAATTATCATGTAGTATGTTGTTAATTGGAGGAACAATACACTAAAGCACCGGCCGTGGAAACTTGGCTGGAAAGAGCTTGCCATTATTATTATTATTATTTAAGGTCACGTGGTGCAGCATATAATTTAAAAGACATAACTTTTGTAGCTCCTACGATATTAAATCCCCATGCGAAGTGGAAAGTCGCCCATCAAATTCTGAAAAAGAGTAAAAATAAAAAAATAATAAATAAATAAAAGGTGATGAGTTTTCTGCAGGCTTTAATCAAAAGTGTGTATGTATCTAAATAACAATGTTAAATCGCATAACGAGAAATGAGAAAGAGAGGTAATATAAAAAGTTAACGTACTGTGCATATTCGACGTTGATTCTGTCGTTGGGAGACCTAGAAATAGCATTGAAGGCTTTGGTGGAGAGGACGAGTGTGGTAGGACATGGATACGTCTTGCAGAAATCAACGACCCGAACGACAATGGTGCCACCCTTGCACGGACGCCTTGGGCCGCTTATGCACCTCATCTGGTATTTCCTCCCACACGCCGCTCCATTGTCCCACAGCCCTTCGCTCACCGCCACGAAATATCCATCCTCCGGGAACTGCCCGACGTCCATTCCTTTGCATTTCGTTGCTATTTCATAATTTACGAACACACCAACTTCTAACCAATGAGTACACATGACTAACAAATTCTTAATTAATTAGCTTGATTATCATTTTGTAGGCGGGTTTACCTTGCCCTATAGCGAACATGCATTATATAAATATTGTTTTCACGCATTACGAATGTGTGTGTGTATAATATATATATATATATATATATGTATATATAAAGGATAGGATTCTACATACGCAAGTATGGAGGAGTATAAGACCCGGCAGAGCCCACGTCTCCCAATACTTGAAGAATATGAGAGGATAACCAAAAAGAATGAAGCACCGCTGCTAATAAGAATGGCCTCATTTCCTTTTCTTAACTTTCCGAGAAAGGAAAAAAGAAAAATCAAGGGAAAACTTGTACACAGAGTACGATATAAGACTAACTTTGCAGGACACTGGCTCTTCTTCTTTCTGGATGGTGTGATATGGGTCACATGACTTACACATTTATTTATATTAATAGTTAGTAGTACTCTACCCTGTGTCTTATTTTCTTTTTCTTTTTTTTTTTTTAAACTTGATTTGGTTTTATTGGGTTGCTATTCTTAGTTGCCTCGTTGGAAAATGACGTCATATGAATAATATATATATATATATACACATACACGTATGAACTATATAACAGGCTAATTTTGAGACTTGTGGATGCTATAGATCAAGAGATGAGCTGATTTCGTTTGATCTAGAACTCTCTCTCTCTTCCTCTATCTATCACGGACGTCCTTACCAATTTTGATGTACCATATGTAATCGAAAAAATTTACACGTCTCTGCAAAATCCCGCCTCATTGGTAAAAATTACACTTCTTATTTTTATTTTTTATTTTTGTTCAAAACTTGCATTTTACGTCGCACCAAATGACAAGTAGTAGCAGGTTTAAGTTGAGCAGTTTACATATTGGACATCATTTTCTGAACGGTCAAACTTTATTGGTCGGTCGAGATTGATATGTTTATTTATGGAGCTTAACAGATTGCTATTCCGCCACTAATCTCGTGATAAGATCCATATTCACTTTGTTCAGTCACACTTGAAGATTTGCCGCCCCTTTTTTTTTTTTCCCCTTATAGCCTTTTATTTTATTTTATTTTATTTAAAGCACTCGTCCATTTAACAATTTCTACTTATATTCACTAGTGAATGAGACTCTCGAATTGTTGCCGTCTTTTAATTAATTAATAGAGGAAGAACACAAAACGAACAATTACACTTAAAGGTTCTAAAGCTGTTGTCTCATTTTACTGTCGGGAAACTGTAAGGTAACAAAAAAAAAAAAAAGATGAGAAAAAAAATTGTGAATCCAGGTTTTTTGAATGCTAGACCACCAAAAGAAGTAGATATGCTTGTGGTATATTGTAATTACCAATGTTAATTATAGGTCTAACTAGAAGTTGATGCGTAAAATTTTAAAAGACGTCAGTTTTTAAATGGAGAGATATCATGAAAGTCAAAAAAATGAGACAATAAATATAGACCATCTTCCGTACATTTGTTATTACCACTGTTATATTTGTCATAATAGACTGAAAAATAATGTTAAATTTTTTTGCTTCAATATATGATGTTATTTATAAATATATTCTACATGAAAAAAAAAAAGTGAAAACACCAATCAATAAAAATCAAGTTTAATTTTGGTATTAATTATATCTAATAGTAAATTTGTCATGAAATTTAATATAAGACAAATTTAATATCAAAGATAATATTTTAAAAAATATATATATTTTTCTCATTCAGATATCAAAATTTATCATTGACAGAGTAATTTAACATATCGTATTAAAAATGCTTCAGGTATTAGTGGTTTTTCTTGGGATCGAAATGGTACACAAAAAAGTTGGATATTGTATTGAAGTAGTGCGCGTGCATAACTAAGTACAAAACAAAAGTTAGTGTACGTATACGGTGAATGCACTAATCTTGGTTTATTTTGATATGATTGGTATATTTGATCTGGTTAAGGTCACACCTAATAGAAAAAAGTTATAAGGTGTTGTTTGAGTGTAGTGACGGAGCCAAGAATTTCTATTAGTGGGGGTTTAACAATTTAAATTAAAAATTAATAAAAAAACGTTAGTTATTAATGTATTACAATTATCCCTGAAAATTACAAAATAATGTATTTCTTGATACATATAAGTAAATTTTTTTTTGTAAATTGGTCTCCGAATTTGATTGTGTAGTCGATTTCTTTACAAAATTCATAGTTGAAAAATACTAGTATTATGGGATTAACATAATATATAACTTTATTATGTATTAGGCTTAATATATTAGTGGGGTGTTAACATTAAATTTTATTTTTAGTGGGGACTTTTTTGTGTATTACTAAGAAAAATACAAATTTATATATAGTTTTTTCTTTTTAGTAAAAAAAAAAAATTTGAGTGGGGGCTCTAGGCACACATTGGCTTCGTGCCTATAGTCGGGTAATTTAATCGATTATTCCGTATATTAATCATATAAGTAGTTTCAACTTTGACTCAGTGGAGCATATATTTATAAATATACATATATTTATCGGTGAAACGGCCCAAAGATGGCCACTTGTTGGGTCAAATAATTAGTGGGAGTTGAGAAAACGTAAGCCCTTACGCCCGAGGACGACGCACATATCGTGATAATAAATTGGTCCCAAAAAAAAAAAAAAAAAAGAGTACTGAATCATTGGTCTTCGACTACCTCTAAAACAGCAATTTTCATGCATAGAATAGTTTTCTGATCAAGTTTACTTTAACAGACACACTAGGCATGATGCAATGCAAATAATATGAGTGGGAGTGACTAATTTTATATCAAATTAACGTGTTAAAGAAACGGCAGCCCACGTGATTCTTCCGATTTCTGTGTGTGTGTGTTATTTATTTATTTATTTATTTTTTTTTTTCTTCCTCTCCAGATTGAATGAAAAACGACGGTGCTTTTTTTTTTTTTTTCCTAGTCATGACATATTGTTGTTGACAAATATTATCCGATCTTCTAAGTTATAATATGAGGTTTTTTTTTTTAATTTTTAATTTTAAATTTAGGATGGAGATATTTGAATTCTTTACCTTATTGTGAAGTCAGATATGAAAATATTACTAAACTATCTGTAACCACTTATAAGATGAGTTCGATGCACCAGAGTTTGTTCACAAAAACCTAACTGATAATTAACTCCATTTGAAAGAAAAGGGGAAAAAAAAAAAAAGAAAGAAAGATAGAAGAAACAAGGGATGTGTGGCTTTTAATGGCATTTTTAAAATTTTTTATTTTCCTAACCTTCATTTTCTATTCGTTCCTAATCTCTTGACCTTTCTTCGACTAATATTGAACATGGTCAATTCGTCTATTAATTATGATCAATCATTGATTAATAACTATTTTTTCTAATTAAAAAATTTTCAGTTATTCTAAACAAATGTTTAAAATCTGTTTATTTCTCTTTTTGTTTTAAAGAAACAAAAAGCTAACTATTAGTGACGTCTATTTACCCTAATTTTTTCAAGAAACAAAGAGCTATCTATCAATGACTGCAATAGTAAATTCCATACTTGATTGTATCATGAGATGCAGAATTCAAGATTTATAGGAGTGTTTTCCTGTTTATGGAAAAGGAAAAAAAAAAAAGATATGTTTCCCCACAAAAAAAAAAAAAAGGTATTTAAAAATCCGTTAAACCAAAATCTGATTGTTGCAAATCAATTCAAACCAAATCATTTACTTTTTTTTCTCTCTCTCTTCCGTTATGGTGTTTGGTTTTAAAACTGGTCAATAATCTGTTTAGAAATATCCCTAATAATTTCTATATAATTTTGGAATAGGAAGCATATAATTACAAAGAAATTATATGTTTAACTAATTAAGTTTAAAATGTTAGGGCACAAGGATAGTTGGCACAAGTGACAAAGCTTTAATCCAAGTTTAAGATTTGATTGTGTTGCAACATGTTATTTGATTGTATTAGTAACTTTTTAATTTAGTTGTTGATTTGTCTTAAAACTTTGGATGGTCAACTTTAGACATTTGCTATTTTAGAAGTAGATTTCTGAATTTTGAATGTTAGCTTTATCTTAATTATGAATGGAGAACTTTGTAATGTCTGTGACTTTGAATGTCATCATTCCATATCAACTAACTTACAATGTTTGTGAGATATCGGTGATTCTTTTAGTATTAATTAAATCAAAACAGTCCGAACCGATTATCTGTGATTTGGTTTTAATTTTGCTTTTTCTCTTACATATCAAGTCTCCCAAACCTCTCAAGTACGAAATAATTTAATTATAAAAAAAATTACTAAAGTCATCAAACCAACCACGAACACCCTCTTAAAAAAAAGAAATAAGAAATAAAGCACCAGCTAACGTGCTTTAATTAGAAGCAAAGAAACTTCCATATATAGGAGAAACTACAGAAAAATCTTATATATGTTGTTATATCTGTATTCTGTCAAATTAGTGCAGGGTGGCTCGAAGTTATTTAATTGTTAATCTGTCTCCAAGTTATATTTGTAGACTAAATTTGTTTAAGAGAATATATCAACACCATTTAATGTAAATCCGAGTTTAGAATTAATATATATACACACAAGCTAACAAGTAAATAATTGAAATGAAATTTATAGAGCTACATCCTGTTTATTGGGTGCTACGGTTTTCACTATGATAAGAGAATCAAGTACAAAAAGCTTTGGGCAGCTTAATTAATTGCGAACATTTTTAGCGGAGGAAAAAGTACTGAAAAGGGTCAAGAGAAAAATGACAAAGATTGGGCGCAATTGTATACATCATCAGCTGAATCCTTTCTTATTTTTATAATAACAATTCTTCATTAAATGCTCAGTTTCGATATTTAGACAGGTCAACTCTCTTTATAATGTGTGTGTTCCCTTTAATTTTTGAATGATAGTCAGTTTTATTTATCGCAATCAGATCTTGGCGTTATTTGGAATAAGAAGCTCTTTTTCTTTTTTAATTATTTGCCGGTTGTCCTTGAGAGCAATCGACTGAATCCTAGAGGTTGCGCAGTCGTTTATTGCCATAAAATTTTATCTTTTTTTGTTTGTTTGTTTTGTTGACTAGTTATTGTTGATCTAGGATGAAACATGAACAACAAAAATTGATGAACGACACCTCTCTTCAACAATATTAATGGTATTTTTTTTAGATGGTATGGTACGTATTATATATATATATATATCCCTAAATCGGCTTGTCTGTTGCGAACGTTCTTTTTATTTTATTTTTTTAAAAGGTTTTGAATATATATTATTTTAATGAACTAAAAAAAATGTATGAATGTCGAATACAAATCGTGTGCAAGTCCTAATCTTCAATGTTATGATGATTTTTCTATTTTCCCAAATGTTGATATACTGAATGGATCATACAAAGATGGGGTCCAACATTGATAGTGGAAAGCACATGATTAGCAACTTATTAATTTTTATTTTCATATTTCCTTTCCGTCAAAGGAGCCAAATTGACGGACGTGATTTGACAAAACTCTCTTGTGCCTTGAAAAGTTGAGCTTTTCCGAAGCCATAAGTTTTATACACACACATACACACACGTATTTATATTTATATGCTTTTTTGTTGTTGTTGCAGATAGTATTGATCATATGAATCATGCATCAACTATGATGATATATGTTAATTCATCGAGAGAAGTTTACAACTCATTTATTATTTTATAACAAGAAAAATATTATCAATATCAACTCTAATCTCAACTTTTAAATATCATCATACATCAGGTCATCATATATGATTTACGATCACCTGCTCTCATATATCCTGCACAAACCAGAAATATATAAATAAACATAAGCTCACGTGTCAAATACAAATTACAAAATTATAATTAGTCAATAAACTATTTCAATTTGCAATAATAGAAGCGGATTAAGTTGGTAATTAGGGGCACTAACCGGACGTATTCGACGTTGGCTCTAGCGGTGGGAGAGCGAGAGACGGCGGTGAAAGCGTCGTTGGACATGATCGGATGGTAGAAGGGCACGGCGATTGCCTGCAAAAATGGACCACTCTCACGTCAATACTTCCACCTTTGCATGGCTTGTTGTTGCCGCTCAGGCACCTCAATCTGTACCTCCTCCCGCACGCCGCCCCGTTGTCCCACACAACCCTTCGCTTACCGACGTGAATAGATTCCCCGGCGGGAACTGCTCCTGCCGATCTCCGTTACACTGTGTGGCTGCACAAACATATATATATTTACAGACATAAACAAACATATAAGGTACGTAACACCACTTAAAATAATATATGTACGTCTTTACTTGCATCTAAATGTGGACATAAATACACACACACATATATGTATGTATATATCGGGCTAATACTCACGTATATAGCGCTGCCAATATCCCCAAGAACAAGAGGAACAAATAGGCTAATTATGAAAAGCAATATTCTTGCCATGAGCAGGAATGTTCTCATTTCGTTGAAGCAAAGTACTGAAAATTACTCGATTGCTAGGTGGTGTGTATGTATGTGTATATGTATTTACACACACATACACATACACACACATATATATATTCTGCTTATTGAGGTCTTGTTATATATTGTTTGTTTCGTGTCATCATGCGTTTATAATGGAGTAAACTTAGCTTAATTTGATTCACAGTTGGAGATGAAATTTTTAAATTGGAATTGATTGACTTTTGAAAAATTAGTTATAAATTTTATTGACTTTTCAAAAAAAAAATAAAAATAAAGATGAAAAAATATAATTTAATTGAAGTAATTTAAATGTCAAATAAAGCATTTACCTTCTCTCGTTCTCTCTCTCTAGAATCTGCAAGAGATCAGATCACGATCAAGATCAATTTGTTTTGCATTTGCCTTCTCTCTCTCTCTCTCTCTCTAGAATATGCAAGAGATCAGATCAAGATCACTTTTGGTTCACATGGTACTTTGAATGGGATTCATGTGGTGCGTGTTGACGTTAAATTAATTTTATATTCAGTTGAAGATATATATATATTGCCGGAGAGTTATACATATTTATATATTTTTTAACGGTACGCAGTCCCTCCCATTCGCTGAGTTAACCCGCTAACCCACTGATGTTCTAACATAAGATATAGATATATATATATATATATATATGACAACAAATGGGAATCTCTCACAAACTTTTAAAGTGCGTTATCTTCGCCAGTACATATATATTTATAGTAAATTGTTCGATTGGTGTGAGAGTTTGGCTCTTTAACTTTATTTTTTTGGTAAAAGTACTCATAAATTTTTAAATATGTGAGATTTTGATTCTTAATATATTAAAATATCCATAAACTCTTAAAAAAATGTGTGTTTTGGTTATCATATTAAATTTTGGACTAAGGTGGGATGTGATGATAGTGTGACATCGATGGGGGATGTCACCTCAGCTAGCAGAGTACGACGACAAATACTTGTTTTTGAACAGCAATATTTTGTTACCCTAAAAATTAAATAAGCTCAAAGCAATATCCAATACAAACCATCTTTATAAATTGAAAAAAAAAAAACTCACAAATGCTTAAAAACCAAAAAAAAAAAAATGATAAAGAGAGAAATAAAAATGTTTTTTATTGTGAAGAGACAAATCAGTTCAAAATAAAACGCAATAAATAAAAACCATTTTTTATTTGTTTTTTGTGAAAATTTATTTTTTCTAATTACTTATGATTTGATGTTTTTTTTTAATTCACAAAAGATTATTTTTTGTTGGGGATTTTTGAACTTGTCAAATTTTTAGGGTAATATAGTACTTTTGTTCAAAAAATGAAGTCTTTTGTCATTTTCTATGAGCAGAGACGACCTCCTCCATTAATGTCACTCTACCGTCATACATTACCCTCCTTTAAAAAATTAATGGAAGGATCAAAATACATCTTTTTTAAGAGTGCGGGGTATTTTGACCAAAAAATAAATTAATTAAGGACCAAACTCTCACCAATTTAAGAATTCAATGACATTTTTACCAAAAAATAAAAATTAGAAACTAAACTCTCACCTATTTAAAAATTTAAATACCAATCTAATAATTTACCCATATATATAGCGATCCTAATTTAGTTAAGAACATCACATTAAAGTGGTGGGAAAAGATGCTAACTTTCGGTTTTGTGAAAGGATACAAGTAAGTAATATGAAATTGAAACGCTTAAAAAGCCACTTTTGACATTTTAAAAATATGCTAACCAGCTTTCAGTCCCGTCAGACATTTATGTATCAGTGACATGTACAATCACTTGCGTTTATATTACCTCAAGCTGTTGTGTGTGTGTGTGTGTTTGTATGTATATGGATATGCGATCTCTTTATAAAGATCCCACCTTCATTAAGGTTAATTAATTACTTAGTGCTCATTTTGTCAATAATACTAATTATAAGTTCAACCTACGGAAACTCATGAAAAGCAAATGATTATCTCAGTAGACAATTAATTAAATAATAGTGCTCTGAAGCCTATATAATTGATCAAGACATTAATTTAATTCAAACTCTCTAAAACTAAGATAAAGATAAGAACTAGGATATAAATTAACCATATTCCAATATGTCTGTCCCTAATTGGTTCATTGAAATTTAGTTATAGTCATGTATGGTACCTAAAAAACAGGCACCGCTCATGTATAATACTAATTTCTTAATTAAATAGGATAAATAGATTTTAAGTAGTAATTAAGAAGATCACGTAGATTCTCCCTCCTCTCATGGTAGAGATAGATAGAGCTTTTATCAAGTTGTAGATGTTTTCTAATTTCTTTTGTTTTAGGGAGAAGATGACTTCTTTTCATTCAACCAAGCAAAATCCGGTTGTATATAAGAGCCAATTAAATACGGCAATAGCCCAACCACATACAATGATGAAGAGATTGAGAACAAACAAAGTTAGCTAAAGAGTGAACTGCAGAATTCTGTTAACGAAAAATGTTTTAAAAAAATAAAAAAAATAAAAAAGGAAGATTCTTTGCCCTCCGACTCCACTACTTGTTGCAGGATAATTTGATTTATGATTTTTTTCACCCTTTCTCATTTGAAATTTTGCTAGGCACGACAAATATAATGCTTGTATTAGAAGGTATTGGTTTTTGTCCTGTGACCTGAAAATTTGACATTTTTCACCCCAAATTTTCCTATAAGAAAGATAGCTTGGTTAGAACTTTAGCGTCGTGAAATATTTTACAGTTTGTGTAAAGGTAAAGCCAATTCGAAGAATTTCCATAATAACCGAACAAGGACGTCAATTAGTTGACACTTTTTAGCGTTGAACTTTGGACCAAGGAAAGAAAAAATCCTGCTAGATGTTGAGACATCGAATTTTTGTGATGTGTTTTTTCTTTTTTAACTAATGATCTACAATTTCATGCGACATTAATAATACTAACTAAAGTTTCATTTCGATCTTCGTTTTAAATCCATTTTTCAAACTAAAAGTTTTATTTTCTTGTGAGAGAAAATTCTATAGAAAAACTTTAAAAACTTTAAATTAATGCATATTTAAACTTGAGTTATAAGCTATGCATGTTTTGTGAAAACTAATAGAATATGACAAAAAAGGAGGAATACAAATCTAAAGTGACATTCAAACTTGAGGATAACTGCAATCAATTGCGGAAACAGAATTACTTTCTAGAATTAATCGGGGTTGTCTACGCAAATAACAAAACTAAAACTTTCAATATCTCATGTTTGCATAAGTGCATATTAATTACTGATTAACTTTGAAGGCAAGTTAGTACTAGGGAAGTTTACTTGACGTAAACCGAAATAATATCGGGCTTATCTCTCCAACTCTTTTTGGAACTGTGGTACTACATTTTTGTCGCACTTGTTTCGAGTATTCTAATAAAGTCCAAGATTGATATGTCAGTAGCAAATTTTCATCTTTACAATGGAAAACCGTTCTCTATTGTAATATATATTTAGGATATGCGATAATATTGGTGTCAAATTTTTGCCTTTAGGCCTAACTTATTGATCCTCTCTTACAACGATAAATCATTTTAAAGTAAAATTACATGTTTCTAAATGCGTATGTTCTTGAAATCGAAACACAAAATAAAATAACATTTTTGAACATAATCTTACATCAATTTAAATGACCGCGCAAATTTTCAAATTAATGAAAAGATATTAATTAAATAGTAATCCACCAATTGAAATTTCTTTTCATGCCAACCATACTCTATTTTTTGTGACTTTGATATTTTCCTTTTTCCATCTCCATCTCCCTCTCGTTTTTGTTTTTGTTTTTCTATTTGTTATTTGTTTTTGTACTAAATGTTGTTTAAACGTAATGATTGATCCTATTATTTGTACCCTTTTTTAATTTCCATAAAGTGATTCGCATTGATATCCGGGGCTAGGAGACAGCCGAACAGGATAGACCTCCGAAAGAGATAAAAACCGTACAATCAAAGTTAAATCCTGCATAATTGTGATTAAATACATAGTCTAACGGTAGTTTTTTTTTTTTTTTGAAGGAAGTCTAACAGTAGTTAGTAATTATATATATTTGACTTTATCATAAGATTTAGAGTTAGAATGCTCCACTTTATTTAAAAAAAAAAAAAAACAATTCAGAGAAAAAAAAAAGAAAAAGAAACAACACACACAAACACAAATATCAAGCTATTTAAAATTAAAATACCTCCATTTTTTTTTCCAAGTAGTCATTGAAAAGTGAAAATTAGAGTTTTTCAATGTTTTAAAATAGTAAGGGTTTTGTACGTTGTTAATTCAGGAATATATCACATGAATGTGTGCGGAGAAAAAAAAAAAAAGAAGCCTTTTTTTTTTTTGGTGATAAAATGCAGTTATATAATCGAGTCTATAAAATTCATCCTTTTATATTATTTTATTCGAGAATTTTTTCGAGTAAAAGATTTTGGATAATAGGGTTAACTGTGCAAACCGTCAAATATGATGTGTACACAAAATCACCTATCACAAATTGCCACCATCCTAATTTTTTTTTTTTTTTGGAAAGTCACCATCCTAAATTACCTACCACCAGACAATTCCCAAATACAAGATCAAGGCTTATGTTGCAAATTAATACTCATCTGTTATGGGAGTTGTACAACAATAAACTTTAGGGTCCGTTTGGTGAATGAGTTTGAGTTAAAAACTTTTATTGATTTTTCAGAAAAGATAAAAACTTTTTTAGAAAAAGATAAAAACTAAAATGAAAATTTTGAATTTGAGTTGAAACCCCAAACGAGGCCTTAGCTTTCTAGACCCAAAATAATAGTAATAATAACAACAAATAGAAATAATTATACAAAAAGTCTATTTTAATATTCCCATTTTAAAATATGTTCGTTTTTTTATAATGTTAAGTAAATGTCCATTTGAAAAAAAAAATTTGCTTGTAGTACCTATTTTGTTTTTTTTACTTTATTTAACATCATTTTCCTTCATTATGATTCATAATTTTTTCTTTATTTGTTCATTATTATTGTATTTTTATCTTAATGACTAGTTTTTTTATTTTTTTATTATAGTGATGGCTTATTGGTGTAATTAAGGTTTTTTATAAACATATTTCTTAAGTATGATTTAGATTTCTTAAAAACCTTTTTTTTTTTGGGTATGATTTAGGTTTTTTATGATAATTGTAACATTATTGTGATAATTTATTTATATTATTATTGGTATTGTTTTAATAGTTTCTAAAATTTAAATGTGTGATGAAATTGTTTATTTCTTTATGATAATTACTATATCATTATAATGTTTTTTTTTAAATGTGTTATGCTTTTTTTTTTCCTTTATGGTATTACTATATAATTATGATGTCTTTTTCTTTATGATAATTACTATATCATTATGAAATTTTTTTTAGGTTTTAAAATGTTTCATAGTTCTTTACAATATTTATTTAATTTTTTTTATACGTACGTTGTGAATTTTATTTTAATGACTAATTATTTATTATCATAATTATTTTAATGTATTATACAACTTACGTCAGTTACGATCCTTTTTCTCTTTATAATTAAATAAGTAAAATAGTATTTTTTTTCCTTTTACAAAAGATTTGTTTAGTTTTACATTTTTTTAGAGATTCTTTCTTTCCTTTTTTAATCAATTCTTTATTTGTTTAGTTTCAATTCTTGATAAAAGAGTAATATAGTATTTATAAGTATCAATTTAGACATCTATATAAATAAAAGAAAAAATGAACATTTTTTAAATCATAATCTTTAATTTAGAGATTTATAAAAGCTATAAAAGCTAGCTTGGGCCTGACCCTGAACAAGAATGGCCTCTCCTCAAAACCATATCTTAAATGGATTTAGTTTAAGATTTTTAAGTTTTAATAATAATTTTTGTTAACTTTTCAGAAAAGACAAAAAATTTTTTCAAAAAAGACAAAAAATTTTTTCAGAAAAAGACAAAAACTAAGACAAAAAAATACAGTTTAGTTTAAAATGAGATAATTCACTAAACTTCCCTTTAGTGTATTACATGAACAAATTTCATCGACTACCCTCTTTTAACTCTGCAAGGCATAAATTTCAAATGAGGCACATCTGGGAATGAAATCAAGGCTTGTCATGAACAATGGTTAAGCTGCTCTATTTGAAGTTTTCAAGCTCGATTTTTCATTTGATTTCTCGGAAATTCGTCATCCATGTATAATGGTGAATAATTTGTCACCAAAAATCTTCACAGGAGCAGAGACCATCCTTGAAATGGTGAAACCGGTTTCTGTCCCTCACCACAATTTCTCTACTATAAATCCAGGATATGAACTTGGTAGCGGAGTGGCAATCACTGCAAACTCGCAAATTCTTCACCATCCGAATAGGAGTTCCCGGTGGTGTGTACAGGAGGGCAAAGGCGATGGCAAGCTTTTCGCTATGCCGGTTTAAAGCATCTTCCTTGTCTTCTTCATCAATATCTAGCAACACCTCCGTAGTGCTAGGAACATAACCAGCTCTCTTCATCTCCCTCGCTATCTCGTCCACCATCTCGTAAACTTCTTTGTATTGCTTAAGTGATTTATCGCCAGCCACGAATTCATAAATCTCGTCGTTTAGCTCGATCATGGTGCTCCCAGGAGTCTTTCTCATTCCTTTCTTGTCCATTATATCTCTAATTTTGGTTTTCTTCTCCCAGAGAGACATTTTTGCATAAATATTGGAAAGCAGTACATAGTTCGATTCATGCATAGGCTCGTTCAAAATTAGGCTTTTGCTGATGCTCTCTCCCAGCTTGAGTTCACCATGGGCGTGACAAGCACTGACCAAAGTCCGTAAGATTACCGGATTTGGCTCAATAGGCATTTTCCGGACGAATATCATTGCTTCATTAACAAGCCCTGCCCTGCATAACATATCCACCATGCATCCATAGTGTTCTATCTTTGGCACAATCTGATACTCTTTTGTCATTGAGCTGAAATATCCTTTTCCTTTTTCAACTAATCCGGAATGACGACAAGCAGAGAGCAACCCAATGAAGGCGACATTATCAGGAGCAGTTCCAGTTCTTATCATTTCCTCAAACAAAGAAACCGCCTCAGAACCGCGGCCATGCATTGCCAGGCCGACAATCACAGAAGTCCAAGAAACAATTGTTTTCCTAGATATGTTTCTGAACAATTTAATGGCTTTCTCAACGTCACCGCATTTTGCAAACATGTCAATGAGAGCATTACAAAGCTCCACATGCTTCTGAATCCCTTCTCTCTCAATACAAGACTCCACCCACTTCCCGAGCTCAAGCGCACCTAAATCCGTACACGCCGAGAGAACCGACACCATCGTGATCTCATCCGGCCGAGCCCCGGCAATCTGCATCTTCCTAAACAACTCGACCGCCTCCGTGGACAATCCCAGGTGCACATACCCGCCAATCATCGCACTCCAAGAAACCGAGTCCCGCTTCGGCATTTCATCAAACAGTAAACGGGCATACTCAACACCGCCGCCGCAACAACAGTACATGTGAATCATGGTATTCCGAACGTGAGCAATCATCGTCAAAACCAAACTTCACCGCCGAACCATGCACCGTTTGGCCTAAACTCAATCTCCCAACGCCAGCACAGGCCTTGAGGACAAAAGGGTACGTGAATTTATTAGGCGAAACACCATAACCAACCATGGCGTTGTACAAAGCCAAAGCTTTCTACTTTAAATCCCCGGTTTGGGCGTAGGCTCTGATGACGGTGTTGAAGAGGAAAGCGTCGGAGAGGCGATAATCAGCGTCGGGAGCGAAGACAAACGAGGAAGCGTACTCAACGGCGTCGAGGTCGGAAGATACAGCGGCGAACTTAGTGAGAACCAGCGGGTTGTTTTGCAGACCCAGTTTGAGAATTCGCGCTTGGAGTTGAACGAATTTAGCCAGAGCGTCGCAGGCTTCAAGCAGGGACAAGCAGCTCTACTCCGTCGCTCTTTTGTTGCCGGTGCCGGCGCCGGCGACGCCGACTGTCCGGACGATCATGTATGATTTTTATTCTTAATTTCGGTCATTTTCTGGTTTTTGGGTATGATTCCTGTGTTCTTATCTGCTACATATATATATATATATATATATATTTCTAGCAAAGAGGAGAAGAGGGAGAATGAGCGGCGAAGGCTGTTAATGGAGGAAGCTGAGCACAAACAGCAGGAGGGCATCAGCAGTCAGCCGCATTGGAAGATGGATGTTCAGGTATTTAACAATTTCCATAAAGTTCAATCCTTTATCATTTATTTCATATATATATATATATATGTATGAATATATTGGATTAATCTTCGGTCGACGGCAAACATAACTTTTTTTTTAACCCTTAGATTCATGTAACTACTAGTTGATCTTCATACATAAAATTATATTATTCTACATATAACATGTTACTTTCTGAAAATTCTACTTCGAATTAAAAGTATCAATTGAAAATATTATAACTGATAGTAGTATTACATGTCATTAACCAAAATGTTATTTTGACGGCTTTGTATGATTGCCGGATTGAAGACCTTACCTTTTTATATTAGATATCATGAAGCTTAAGTTGATATAAAATGGACTTAGAAAACAACTTGCACACGTCCAATACTTTTCAAATTTGTTTGTTTGTTTATTTTTGTGTCAAAATGGGTTGTGTTTGACTCAGGAGAAATTTCAAGTAGAACCAGGAGTGGGGAAGTGGGTTTCATACCTTAATCGTTAGAAGAAGTTGGATTCACTCGTTGGTTCTCGTCCCACTGCTCCTCCAGCTCCAAAAGGACTATATATATGGGGCAACGTCGGAAGTGGTATTTTTCTTTATCGAATATTTTTCCATTAAATTCTCGTCATATTATATTTTTCCTTACAGTAGACAGCAGCTTTATCAGCACTAGTCCATGTTGTTTTTCCTGACATTTGTTATTGCTTCAGGAAAGACCATGCTTATGGATATGTTTTATGGTGCCACTCAAGGAATTGTTAAGCATCGAAGGAGGTATCACTTTCATGAGGTGCGCTTTTCACTTTCAAAGTTTCGATAAATTGAACGATGATCATTCTTGGGTGTCAATTCGAAGTTGGTATTGCCAAAAAAGGAAAAAAAAATTTGTGTTGTCTAACCTTTGACGTAGATAACAAGGTATGCAGACAAAGTCTCCAGTGAAAGAAAAGGAAAATACACGCACCAAAATAAGTTTTGTTTTGAAATCTTTATTTGCAGGCTATGCTTAAAATTAATGAGCAGATGCACATGATTTGGAAAAGTCAAGTGGAGGAAAAATCACTGCAATCAAGTATTTCTAATTGGATAATAAATTTTTCCTTTGATTCAAAAGTTAAGGAGTGGTTGGCTGCAGAAGAACGGTACAAGCAAGAGGCTCAGATGCAAAACATTCTTCCAGCTGTAGCGGATAAGCTGCTTACCGACTGGCAGTCTGATCGAAAAGGAGGGAGTATTCTCTGCTTTGATGAGATCCAGGTGAGATGTTGTGCTGAAAGTATAAGCTAGAAAGATGCAGCTTCATGAGGCAAATTGGATCCTGAGTTTTAGCATTTACACCAAAAAGTTCCCCTCTGATTCTGTCTTTGCAGTTGGTTTGCTTCATATGCATGTACATACTACTAAGACCCCAGTTATTAAATTTGCTACTCATTTTATGACTTAGATTTACATGCTTTCTGTTTACAGACTGTTGATGTATTTGCTATTGTGGCCTTATCTGGGATTCTAGGCCGATTGTTAACTACGGGGACTGTTCTCGTGGCCACCAGCAATCGAGCACCAAATGACTTGAATCAGGTTAGTGTTTATTAGAAACTAAGAGATCTATAACATTCTCTGCCGCCTTATTTTTCAGAAAGGTACTGAATTGGAAATTTTCTTTGCCTTTGCATTTTACCAGGTAAGCTTTTACTCTGACTACATTTGCCAGGACGGATGAAAGCAATCTGAGCTAATATTTGTTTATTAGCAGCTTTTGAAGTTATGTTTAATACTAGACTGATTTTTGTGCTGATAATTAACCATATTTCTCTGGAATGGTTGCTAGAGTTGGAAAAAGAAATTATTGTAGAGTTTAACATTGTTCGAGTGAAATACTCATGCAGGATGGTATGCAACTGGAGATCTTCCAGAAGTTTCTTGCCAAATTGGAGGAGCACTGTGAGATTGTTTACATCGGAAGTGAGATCGATTACCGCCGTCTAATAGCTCAGAGATCCATAGATCAGGTGGGAGTCATGCAGTTCCAGTCTTGCATCAGCAAATATTTGACCGTTCGGTTGTAAATCCTTGCAAGAGTGTTTTGTTAAGCGAGTTTTGCTTTCATTTCATTTCTAATCTTTTTATAGATTCATGCACGTTATCTAGCTCAGTTCAGCATTTCATGGATGCTGTTCATTGTATTTATTCATAAAGTAACATATATGCATAATTGGTGCATGGGATAATATATATAATGTTTTCCTTCCAAGTATATATGAGTTTAATTCAGCTTTAACTTGAAGTTGGCCAATAATTATGCTTGCATATAAGCCATAGATCATAATTCTGGATAAAAATCTTACTTCTTTATTCAGGTTCACTACTTCTGGCCTTTGGACAGCACTTCACTGGAGGGTTACGAGAAGATGTGGCACGCGGTCACTGGCGCAGTGGGAGGACATATCACCTCTGTTAATATTCCAGTAATGTTTGGCAGGTACTTTAAGTTAGTTAGCATTATCAATCTGGTGATTATTTGTTAGCCAATTCAAAGAAACTGATTTCTTAAATCAGAGTGTTGGAGGTTCCAGAAAGCTGTCATGGAGTTGTGCGGTTCACATTCGAGTATTTATGTGGTCAGCCCGTACTATTCTTTTGCACAGTGATTGTGTGTAATTTCCTTGTCTCTGCTAATACTCACTATTGAGACTGATTCTTCTGTTTGTTTGCTTCGTTGTTCTTTAATTGACTACAGGTTGGTGCAGCAGACTACATTGCAGTGGCTGAAAACTATCACACAGTCTTCATATCCGATATTCCAGTGATGAGTATGCACATTCGTGATAAGGTAATGTTGCTGGCTTTTGACCGATAAAACCGAGCCCAGATGATATATGTGGAATTAGTTGTTATGGATACAGTATTTGCACTTATACCAAGTGGTTGAGCTTTTATGAGCCAACAAATTACTTAAAACTGGCAATAAGAACAGAGATTATTGCATGGTTGTGTGACAAACTGTTAAAACAAGAAGAGGGAGAGGAAAAACTAGAGGACTGATTTTCCTTCTTGAGATAGTGAAACGATCATACGGACAAATCCTAGATATCTCAGCTGCACCTTAAATCTTTCATACGTTCCTGCATCTTCTAGTCTAGGTTCATTCTTGCTCTCAAACTAAACTGTGGTGTGGTTATACCGTCACAAATCCGGTGGGTTGTTATGTATAAGAAAATCCAACTTTCATGTAATTGGGAAAAAATATTCTGCTTGTCAGGCTCGGAGGTTTATCACCCTAATTGACGAGTTGTACAATCACCACTGCTGCCTGGTATGTTCTGCAGCCTCTACAATTGATGACTTATTTCAGGGAACTGAGGAGGGTGCACTTTTTGATTTGGAGAGGTAAACGTAAAGGATCCAAATGTTCATATTTTACATGGATGCATGATAGTGTGATTATTATGCTTCACTAAACTTCATTGAAGAATTCTGGCAAAATTTAGCAATGACTACAGAAAGAATTTAATCAAAATGCTAAACTGGTACCCATTTTTGTAGTGTTGTGGTGATTGTAGTATTGCTATGCTCTGTTAACTCGAGGTAGCGAGAACTTTGTTTAACCACTTCTGGCCTGTATTTAAATAAACTTTTCATTTGAACACGTAGGGGTGGATGAGTTGGCACGGGAGGTAACCTTAGGATCTCACCAACCGGGAGGTCGGAGGTTTGAATCCCTAGCCAACTCAGGGGAGTGTACCTGCTTGCATGAACTAAAAAAAACAAAAAATGATGAGGCCACCACCAGATCCTTTTTTGAGCCAAAAAAAAATTAATAATTTTTGTCTTCTCTTTTTCATCCCTATCTTTTGTATCACTAAATACAGTAATATTTTGATGGAACTGGGGTTCTCTTTTTTCGTAGTTAGTAAATTGTCATCCAGTTGTCTGAATAGACATACACTACTTGTTGGTTTCCAGTTTCCAATTCGAAACGGAGACAGAAGGTGGAAAGCTTCGTCGAGATGTTTTAGCAGAAGGGACTGTGGGTACAGGAGGTTCCTCTACTAGTCTCATATCCATGGTTTCTGGTGAAGAAGAGACATTTGCTTTCCGCCGAGCAGTAAGTGGCATTAAGAACGAAATCAACGAAATCATCTCGTTTTCTTCCTCTGTTTATAACTTTGTAGTTACTTATGGTTACATTAGTTATTTCTGATCATGATCTCTTACAACGTATTCGGAAAAGAAAAAGAAAAGAGCATTTAAGAAATTGTTGCAAGTACTGTGTTTTAACGGAGGAAATGTCGATTCAGGTATCCCGGTTGATCGAAATGCAGACACCACTGTATTTGGAGGGAGTTCGTAATCTTCATCCATATTTCCGGAGGGAATTATGCCAAGAATCTGAAATTAATTGTGCTAGCAACTTACAATAAAGCTTCCAATAACCATGGATATATGTTCCAGTATTATCTTGATGGAATTCTATTCTTTTATTCTTTTCCAAAATAAGGATAAAAGTTGGGCAATCTGTGGATTTTGTCGGGCTTCCATCTTTTGATTGTACCTCCCCCAATAACGAACATGAAATCTCTTTAATACGTAGATACTGAGTATAATATTTATAGACGAATTACACTATCAAAATTAGAACATTCTGTTATATATTTCTTTATTGTGAGAAAATGTTTCAGAAATAAAAAGTACTCACGTCATGTATACATTTTTAATATATCTGAAATTTACTTTCGGTTGAAAAATACCCTTTTTGGAAAGGGAAGAAATATTTTTCAGTTGTTATACTCAGTCATCTGCCAGACAAAATTAATCAATAGTTTGTTGAAGAAATTCAAGCATTGAAGAGCGCAGAAAGCAGTTGCAATGAATTGCATTTATAATTAATAATTATCATATAGCATGTTGACAACACACTAAAGCACCGGCCGTGGAAACATGGCTGGAAAGAGCTTGCCATTATTATTATTATTATTTAAGGTCACGTGGTGCAGCATATAATTTAAAAGACGATATAAATCACCATGCGAAGTGGAAAGTCGCCCATCAATATCTGAAAAAGAGTAAAAAATAAATAAATAAATAAATAAAAGGTGGTGAGTTTTCTTAAGAAAAATCACTTCTAACAACTAAAATATTGGTTGCTGAAAGTGCAAATTTAGTCACAGAAAAATCTTTGTGACTAAAAAAATTTAGTCGTGCCTTGGTCCCTGAAAGTGGGTCATAGAAAGTCTTTAGTGACTAAAAAATTTTAGTCACTAAAAAGTGGGGTTTTAACGACTAATCGATGAAGGATCTTTAAAAAGTCATTGAAACATTACAATTTAATCTTTTGATATAATATCAGAATTCATATATTAACTAATTATTTAGTCATTGAATGTATTTTATTTTTCTTAAATTATAAAATTAATAAATATTTTCTTTTAAATTTCAAATTATATATTTTTTAAATTATTTTTACCAAAAAATAAATTAAAACTCCGATTGTTAACAGATATAGAATTCTGGTCTTGAAAAGATTGAATTCTGAAGATTGAATTCAATCTTCAGATTGAATTATTTGGAAGATACTGAAGATTGAATTATTCTGAAAACGAAAATACTTCAGAGAGAAAGGTGGAAGTGTTGAGTTAAAAATATGAGAACGTGGGGAGTGGGTAAATAACTGTTACTAAGAGATTTTATATTTAGCTTTTAATTTCTTTTTTATTTTTAATGACTTTCAATATTTTGGAGGGACATTCCCAAATAATTTGGAGGGAGAATAAAACACTTTTTTTTTTTTTTTTTTAGTTTTTTTACCGGGAGGTTTTATATTAACTTTTAATTTCTTTTTTTTTTTTTTAAATGGCTTTCAATATATTGGAGGAAGTGGGACACTCCGAATTTTTTTTTACTGAGAGGTTTAATTTAACTTTAAATTTCCTTTTTTGTTTTAAATGACTTTTAATATTTTGGAGGGTCACTCCCGAAATAATTTGGAGGGAAAATAAAACACTTCTCTATTTTAGTTTTTTTTACGCTTTCTTCAGACATTTTTAAAATTTATAATCCGAAAATAATTTCGAGGAAACTACAATAGTTTTTCTTTCTTTCTTTCTTTCTTTTTTTTTTTTCTTGAGGAAACTACAAAATAGTTTTTTAATTTGTTTGAATTATTTTCAAGCTATATTGGATTCCTAAACAAGCTTTTTTAGAAAATTAATTACACAATTTAGAAAAATAAACTAATAATTTGTTATGCACTGAATCTTCGTTTTATTTCCTGCCTAACAAAATTTTAGTTTTTATTTTTTTTTATTTTTTTAAACTTTAAACTCCTTTTTCTAATATATATATATATCTATATATATTTTAATTACTCATTTTAGAAAAAAGAATCAATTATTTATTATCTACTGAATATTTTTTTTTCCTGCCTAACATAATCGTTTTTTTTTTTTTTAACTTTAAACTCCTTTTTGTAAAAAATAAAATAAAATAAAAATATATCAACAGATCGTTTCTATTTTAGTTATGCTTTATCTTTTATTTTCTAACTTTAATGTTATTATCTTTTATTTATATATATAGATATTTTTTTTGACGGAATTATTTACTAATTTATTTAATGTCTCATAATAATGAATGTAAATTAAAAGATATAAAAAAAATAGATCCTGATATTAATATTTCTAATTCATATCGAAACTATTCTAATTTTCCAAATATTTTGAAAATAATTCTAGGTTGAAAGGAAACTTTTTTTACAATTTAAGCAAACAATAGATTCAATAACTAAACTTTAATCACATTTTTTTTAACCACTGAAAGTTTTTAGCAAAATGTTTTTGTAACTAAAGTTTAATCACAAAAAAGTAGATTTATCAAGAAAAAGAGTGTGATCATTCAAGGTGTAATATTTTATAATATTTTGTGACTAATTTTTCAGTCGCCAAAAGTTAGTAATCTTTACCGACTAAGTTTTGGTTGTAAAATGTTACTTTCAAACGACTAAATTATTTTAGTGGTAAAAAGTTGGTATTCCCTCCATTTTTAACATTTGGCGCCAAAATTTTTTGTGACTAAATGTGTGTTTAGTCACTCAATCTATCTTTTTATGATGAAATAGTTAGTCGTCAATTGACTTGGTGCCGAAAACCGTGTATATTTGGACCAAATATTTTTGTGACCAAATTTAAATCGCAGAATGGAATATTTAGTGACTATGACTATTTATTCACTGAAAGTTAGTCACTAAAAGTGCAATTTCTTGTAGGCTTTAATCATAAGTGTGTATGTATCTAAATAACAATGTTAAATCACATAACGAGAAATGAGAAAGAGAGGTAATATAAAGTTAACGTACTGGGCATATTCCACGTTGATTTTGTCGTTGTTGGGAGACCTAGAAATAGCATTGAAGGCTGTGGTGGAGAGGACGAATGTGGTTGGACATGGATACGTCTTGCAGAAATCAACGACCCGAACGACAATGGTGCCACCCTTGCACGGACGCCTTGGGCCGCTTATGCACCTCATCTGGTATTTCCTCCCACACGCCGCTCCATTGTCCCACAGCCCTTCGCTCACCGCCACGAAATATCCATACTCCGGGAACTGCCCGACGTCCATTCCTTTGCATTTCGTTGCTAATTCATAATTTACAAAACCAATTAGTACACATGCTAACAAATTCTTAATTAATTAATTTGGTCATCATTTTGTAGGTCGGTTTACTTGCCCTGTAGCGAACATGCAATATATAAATATTGTTTTTATGCATTACGAATGTGTGTGTGTGTGTGTGTGTGTGTGTATAAAGGATAGGATTCTACATACGCAAGTATGGAGGAGTATAAGACCCGGCAGAGCCCACGTCTCCCAATACTTGAAGAATATGAGAGGATAACCAAAAAGAATGAAGCACCGCTGCTAATAAGAATGGCCTCATTTCCTTTTCTTAACACAACAACTTTCCGAGAAAGGAAAAAAGAAAAATCAAGGGAAAACTTGTACACAGAGTACGATATAAGACTAACTTTGCAGGACACTAGCTCTTCTTCTTTCTGGATGGTGTGATCTTGGTCACATGACTTGACACATTTATTTATATTAATAGTTAGTAGTACTGTGTCTTATTTTCTTTTTCCTTTTTTTTTTTTTCAAAACTTGATTTGGTTTTATTGGGTTGTATTCTTAGTTGCCTGGTTGGAAAATGACGTCATATGAATATATATATATATATTTATATACACACACGTATGAACTATATAACAGGCTAATTTTGAGACTTGTGGCTGCTATAGATCAAGAGATGAGCTGATTTCGTTTGATCTAGAACTCTCTCTCTCTTCCTCTATCTATCACGGACGTCCTTATCAATTTTGATGTACCATATGTAATCGAAAAAATTTACACGTCTCTGCAAAGTCCCGCCTCATTGGTAAAAATTACACTTTTTTTTTTTTTTTTTGGGTTTAAAACTTGCATTTTACTTGGCACCAAATGACAAGTAGTAGCAGGTTTAAGTTGAGCAGTTTACATATTGGACATCATTTTCTGAATGGTCAAAAGTGCTTAGTCGGTCGAGATTGATATGTTTATTTATGGAGCTTTGCAGATTGCTATTCCGCCAATAATCTCGTTATAAGATCCATATTCACTTTGTTCAATCACACTTGAAGATTTGCCCCCCCCCCCCCCCCCCTCTCTTCCCTTATAGCCGTTTTATATATATATATATATATTTATTTATTTATAAAAGCACTCATCCATTTAACAATTTCTACTTATATTCAATAATGGATGAGACTCTCGATTCGTTGCCGTCTTCTAATTAATTAAAAAAGGAAGAACACAAAATGAATAATCACACTTAAAGGACCTAAATCTGTTGTCTCATTTTACTGTCGAAAAACTATAAGGTAACCAAAAAAAAAAAAGATGAGAAACAAAATTGTCAATCCAGGTTTTTTGAATGGTAGACCACCAAAGAAGTAGATATGCTCGTGGTATATTGTAATTACCAATGTTAATTATAGGTCTAACTAGAAGTTGATGTGTAAAATTTTAAAAGATGTCAGTTTTTAAATGGAGAGATATCATGAAAGTCAACAAAATGAGACAAAAAATATATACCATCTTCGGTACATTTGTTATTACTACTGTTATATTTGTCATAACAGAGTAAAAAATAACGTTAAATTTTTTTGCTTCAATATATGATGTTATTTATAAATATATTCTACATGAAAAAAAAAAAAAAAAAGAAGTGAAAACACCAATCAATAAAAATCAAGTTTAATTTTGATATTAATTATATCTAATAGTAAATTTGTCATGAAATTTAACATATGATAAATTTAATATCAAAGATAGTATTTTAAAAAATATATATTTTTTTTCTCATTCAGATATCAAAAATTTATCATTTACAGAGTAATTTAACGTATCGTATTAAAAATGCTTCGGGTATTGGTGGTTTTAATTGGGATCAAAATGGTACACAAAAAAGTTGGATATTGTACTGAAGTACTAGCAGTGCGCGTGCATAACTAAGCACAAAACAAAAGTTAGTGCATGAATGGGTTGGATATGCACTAATCTTGGTTTCTTTTGATATGATTGGTAAATTTGATCTGCTTAAGGTCACGCCTCATAGTAAAAAGTTATAAGGTGTTGTTTGAGTGTAGTGATGGAGCCAAGAATTTCTATTAGTGGGGGCTAACAATTTAAATTAAAAATTAATAAAAAAAAATTAGTTATTAATGTATTACAATTATCCCTCAAAATTACAAAATGATGTATTTCTTGATAGATATAAGTAAATTTTTTTTTTTGTAAATTGGTCTCCAAATTTGATTGTGTAGTCGATTTCTTTACAAAACTCATAGTTGAAAAATACTAGTATTATGGGATTAACATAATATATAACTTTATTATGTATTAGGCGTAATGTATTAGTGGGGTGTTAACATTAAATTTTATTTTTAATGGGGACTTTTTTGTGTATTACTAAGAAAAATACAAATTTATATATAGTTTTTTCTTTTTAGCAAAAAAAAAAAAATTGAGTGGGGGCTTGAGCCCCCACTAGGCACACATTGGCTTCGTGCCTATGGTTGCGTGCAACTCTAACGTTATCCCTTGGGGTAATTTAATCGATTATTCCATTTATTAATTATATAAGTAGTTTCAACTTTGACTCAGTGGAGCATATATTTATAAATATACATATATATGTGTATACATATATTTATCGGTGAAACGGCCTAAAGATTGCCACTCGTTGGGTCAAATAATTAGTGGGAGTTGTGTAAGCGTAAGCCCTTACACCCGAGGACGGCGCACATATCGTAATGATAAATTGGTCCCAAAAAAAAAAAAAAAAAGAGTACTAATCATTGGTCTTTGACTACCTCTAAAAAAGCAATTTTCATGCGTATAATAGTTTTTTGATCAAGTTTACTTTAACAAGTCACACTAAGCATGATGCAATGCAAATAATATGAGTGGGAGTGACTAATTATAGATCAAATCGACGTGTTAAAGGAACGGCAGCCCACGTGCTTCTTCCGATTTCTGTGTTTTTTTTATTTTTTATTTTTAAACTTTTTTCTTCCTCTCCAAATCGAATGTAAAACGACAGTACTTTCCTTTTTCTTTCTTTTTTTTAATCCTAGTCATGACATATTGTTGTTGACAAATATTATCCAATCTTCCAAGTTAATTTGGGATGGATATATTCGAAACTTTTTATCTTTTTGTAGAGTTAGATGTGAAAATATTATTAGATTATATTATGAGTTCAATATGTCAGAGTTTGTTCATGAAAACCTAACTGATAATTTACTCCGTTTGAAAGAAAAGGGGAAAAAAAAAAAAAGAAAAGATAGAAGATAGAAGGAACAGGGATGTGTGGCTTTTAAATGGCATTTTTAAGAAGTTTTTGTTTTCCTAACCGTTTCATTTTCTATTTGTTCCTAATTCTCTTGACCTTTCTTTGACTAATATTGAACATGATCAATTCGTTTATTAATTTTAGTCAATCATTAATTAACAACCATTTTTTTCTAATTAAAAAAATTTAGTTAATCATTTAAACAAAATTTTAAAATCTGTTTATATAATTTTTGTTTTTTTTTTTTAAGAAACAAAAAGCTAACTATTAGTGACGTTCTGTCCATTTACCCTAATTTTTTCAAGAAAAAAAGAGCTATCTATCAATGACTGCAATAGTAAATTCCATACTTGATTGTATCATGAGATACAGAATTCAAGATTTATAGGAGTGTTTTCCCGTTTATAGAAAAGGAAAAAAAAAAAAAAGATATGTTTCCCCACAAAAAAAAAAAAGGTGTTTAAAAATCCGTTAAACCAAAATCTGATTGTTGCAAATCAATTCAAACCAAATCATTAACTTTTTTTTTCTGTTCAGAAATATCCCTAATAATTTCTATATAATTTTGGAATAGGAAGCATATAATTACAAAGAAATTATATGTCTAATTAAGTTTAAAATGTTAGGGCACAAGGATGGTTGGCACAAGTGACAAAGCTTTAATCCAAGTTTAAGATTTGATTGTGTTGCAACATGTTATTTGATTGTATTAGTAACTTTTTAATTTAGTTGTTGATTTGTCTTAAAACTTTGGATTGTCAACTTTAGACATTTGCTCTTTTAGAAGTAGATTATGAATTTTGAACGTTAGATTTATCTTAATTATGAATGGAGAACTTTGTAATGTCTGTGACTTTGAATGTTATCATTCTATATCAACTAACTTATAATGTTCGTGAGATATCAGTGATTCTTTTAGTATTGAACCAAAACAGTCCGAACTGAATATCTGTGATTTGGTTTTAATTTTGCTTTTTCTCTTAAATATCAAATCTCCTAAACCTCTCAAGTACGATATAATTTATTATTAAAAAAAATACTAAAGTCACCAAACCAACTACGAACACCCTCGTAAAAAAAAAAAAAAAGAAAAAATAAATAAAGCACCAGCTAACCTTCTTTAGAAGCAAACAAACTTCCATAGGAGAAACTATAGAAAAATCTTATATATGTTATTATCTATTTTCTGTCAAATTAATGCAGGGTGGCTCGAAGTTATTTAATTGTTAATCTGTCTCCAAGTTATATTTTTAGACTAAATTTGTTTAAGAGAATATATTAACCCCATTTGATGTAAATCCGAGTTTAGAATTAATATATATACACACATGCTAACAAGTAAATAATTGAAATGAAATTTATAGAGCTACATCCTGTTAATTGGGTGCTACGGTTTTCACTATGATAAGAGAATCAAGTACAAAAAGCTTTGGGCAGCTTAATTAATTGCGAACAATATTAGCGGAGGAAAAAGTACTACAAAGGGTTTTCGAGAGAAATATGACAAAGATTGGGCGTAGTTGTATCCATCATCAGCTGAATCCTTTCTTATTTTTATAATACCAATTCTTTATTAAATGCTCAGTTTCGTTATTTAGATGGGTCAACTCTCTTTATAATTTGTGTGTTCCCTTTAATTTTTGAATGATGGTCAGTTTTATTTATCGCAATCAGATCTTGGCGCAATTCGGAATAAGAAGCTTTTTTTTTTTTTTTTTTTTAAATTATTTGCCGGTTGTCCTTGAGAGCAATCGACTGAATCCTAGAGGTTGTGCAGTCGTTTATGGCCATAAAATTTTATCTTTTATCTTTTTTTTTTTTTGTTGACTAGTTATTGTTGGTCTAAGATGAAACATGAATGATAAAAATTGATGAAGGACACCTCTCTTCAACAATATTAATGGTATTTTTTTTATGGTATGGTATTTTATATATATATATATATATATATATCCACAAATTGGCTTGTCTGTTTCGAACGTTCTTTTTATTTTTTTTTTTTTAAAGGTTTTGAATATATATTATTCTAATGAAATAAAAAAAGTATGAACATCGAAAACAAATCGTGTGCAAGTCCTAATCTTCAATGTTATGATGACTTTTCTATTTTCCCAAATGTTAATATACTGAATGGATCATACAAAGATGGGGTCCAACATTGATGGTGGAAAGGACATGATTAGCAACTTATTAATTTTTAATTTTCATATTTCCTTTCCGTCAAAGGAGCTAAATTGACGACGTGATCTCTCGCGTGCCTTAAAAAGTTTAGCTTTTCCGAAGCCATATATATATATATATATATATTATATGCTTTTTTGTTGTTGCTGCAGCTAGTATTGATTGTGTGAAACTTTTCTGATTGTCATGCATTAACTATATATATATATATTATATGCTTTTTTGTTGTTGTTGCAGCTAGTATTGATTGTGTGAAACTTTTCTGATTGTCATGCATTAACTATATATATATATTATATGCTTTTTTGTTGTTGTTGCAGCTAGTATTGATTGTGTGAAACTTTTCTGACTGTCATGCATTAACTATATCATTATGTTAACGCATAGATATAAGTTTACAACTCATTTATTATTCTATAACAAGAAAAGTATTATCAATATCAACTTTAATTTTAACTTTTAAATATCATCTTATGTCAGGCCATTATATATGATTTACGATTATCTGCTCTTACATCTTGCACAAACTAGATATATATAATTAAATAAACATAAGTTCACGTGTCAAATACAAATTACAAAATTATAATTGGTCAATAAACTATTTCAATTTGCAACAATAGAAGCGGATTAAGTTAGTAATTAGCGGCACTAATTGGATGTATTCGACGTTGATTCTTGCGTTGGGAGAGCGAGAGACGGCGGTGAAAGCGTCGTTGGACATAAGAATGGCAGAAGGGCACGGCGATTGCCTGCAAAAATCGACCACTCTCACGTCAATATACTTCCACCTTTGCATGGCTTGTTGTTGCCGCTCAGGCACCTCAATCTGTACAGCCTCTCGCACGCCGCCCCGTTGTCCCACACAACCCTTCGCTAACCGACACGAATAGAGTCCCCGGCGGGAACTGCTCCTGCCGATCTCCGTTACACTGTGTGGCTTCACAAACATACATGTCTACATACATAAACAAACATATAAGGTACGTACGTGACACCACTTAAAATAATATGTACGTCTTTACTTGCACCTAAATGTGGACACAAATACACACACACACACACACTTATATGCATGTATATATCGGGCTAATACTCACGTATATAAGGAGGACCATAAGAAGTAGCGCTGCCAATATCCCCAAGAGCAAGAGCAACAAATAAGCTAATTATGAAAAGCAATATTCTTGCCATGAGCAGGAATGTTCTCATTTCGTTGAAGCGACACATTTAAAATGGAGGAAACTTAGCTTACGTTTGGTTTGCTAATTGGAGATTGAATTTTTAAGTTGGAATTGATTGAATTTTTAAAAATTAATTATAAATTTTGTTGATTTTTCAGAAAAAGACAAAAACTGATATGAAAAAGTATAATTTAATTGGAGTAACTTAAATGCTGAACAAAGCATTTGCCTTCTCTCTCTAGAATCTGCAAGAAATCAGATCAAGTTTAATTTATTTGGCATTTGCCTTCCCTCTCTCTCTCTCTCTCTCTAAAATCTGCAAGAGATCAGATCAAGATCAATTTTGGTTCACAAGGTACTTTGAATGGGATTCAAGTGGTGCGTGTTGACGTTAAATTAATTTTATATTCAGTTGAAGATATATATATTGCCGGAGAGTTATACAAATTTATATTTTTTAACGGTATGTAATCCCTCCCACGAGTCAACCCACTAACCCAATTATGTTCTCCATAAGATATATATATGTATATATATATATATATATATGACACCAATGGGAATCTCTCACAAACTTTTAAAGTGCGTTATCATCACTAGTACATATATATATATATATATATATATGGGTAAATTATTAGATTGGTCTCTAAACTTTATTTTGGTAAAAGTATCCTTGAATTTTTAAGCAGGTAAGATTTTGGTCTTTAATCTATATTTTGTTGTTAAAATAACCCTAAACTCTTAAAAAATGTGTGTTTTGGTCATCATGTTAAATTTTGTACTAAGGTGGGGGTGTGACGATGGTGTGACACCGATGGGGGATGTCATCTCGACTAGCAGAGTACGACGACAGATACTTATTTTTGAACAAAAGTATTATTTTTTCCTAAAATTTAAATAAGCTCAAAGCAATATCCAACAAAAACTATCTTTATAAATTTAAAAAAAAACAAAACAAAACAAAACAAAACTCACAAATTTTTAAAAACCAGAAAAAAATGATAAAGAGAGAAATAAAAATGGTTTTTATTGTGAAAGAGACAAATCAGTTCAAAATAAAAGGTAATAAATAAAAACCATTTTTTCATTTGTTTATTTGCGAAAATTTATTTATTTTTATTACTTATAATTTGGTGTATTTATTTTAATTCGCAAAAAATTATTTTTTGTTGGGGATTTTTGAACTTATTGAATTTTTAGAGTAATATAGTACTTTTGCTCAAAAAATGAAGTCTTTTGTCAATTTCTAGAAGCTGAGATGACCTCCTTTATCAATGTCACTCAACGGTCATACACCACCCTCCTTTAAAAAATTAATGGAAGAACCAAAATACACATTTTTTAAGAGTTGTGGGATATTTTGACCCAAAAAAAAATAAATTAAGGACTAAACTCTCACCAATTTAAGAATTCAGGGATATTTTTACCAAAAAATAAAATTTAGAGACTAAACTGTCACCTACTTAAAAATTTGAGGACCAATCCAACAATTTACCCATATATATATATATAGCAATCCTAATTTAGTTAAGAACGTCACATTACAGTGGTGGGAGAAGATGCTAACTTTCGGTTTTGTGAAAGGATATATGTAATATGAAATTGAAACGCTTAAAAAGCCACTTTTGACATTTTAAAAATATGCTAATCAGCTTTCAGTCCCGTCAGACATTTATATATCAGTGACATGTACAATCACTTGCGTTTATATTACCTCAAGCTGTTGTGTGTGTGTGTGTATGGATATGCGATCTCTTTATAAAGATCCCACCTTCCTTGTCAATAATACTAATTATATGTTCAACCTACGCAAACTCATGAAGAGCATATGATTATCTCAGTAGACAATTGATTAAATAATAGTGCTCTGAAGCCTATATAATTGATCAAGACATTAATTTAATTCAGAATCTCTAAAAATAAGATAAAGATAAGAACTAGGCTACAAATTAAGCATATTCCAATATATCTGTCCCAAATTGGTTCATAGAACTTTAGTTATAGTCATGTATGGTACCTAAAAAACAGGCACCGCTCATGTATAATACTAATTTCTTAATTTAAGAGGATAAATAGATTTTAAGTAGTAATTAATAAGATCTAGTAGATTTTCCTCTCCCATGGTAGAGATACACAGAGCTTTTATCCAGTTGTAGATGTTTTCTAATTTCTTTTGTTTTAGGGAGAAGATGACTTCTTTTCATTCCACCAAGCAAAATCCGGTTGTATATAAGATCCAATTAAAGATGGCAATAGCCCAACCACATACAACGATGAAGAGATTGAGAACAAACAAAGTTAGCCAAAGAGTGAACGAGAAATGTTTACAAAAAATAAAAAAAAGAGGAAGATTCTTTGCCCTCCGACTCCACTACTTGTTGGAGGATAATTTGATTTATGATTTTTTTCATCCTTTCTCATTTGAAATTTTGCAAGGCACGACAAATATAATGCTTGTATTAGAAGGTATTGGCTTTTATTCTGAGACCAGAACATTTGACATTTTTCACCCTAAATTTTCCTGTAAGAAAGATAGCTTAGTTAGAACATTAGCGTCGTGAAATATTTTACAGTTTGTGTAAAAGTAAAGCCAATTCGAAGAATTTCCATAATAACCGAACAAGGACTTCAATTAGTTGACACTTTTTAGCGTTGAACTTTGGACCAAGGAAAGAAAAAAATCCTACCAGATGTTGTGACATCGAATTTTTGTGATGTGTTTTTAATTCTTTTAACTAATGATCTATAATTTTCATGTGACATTAATAATACTAACTAAAGTTTCGTTTCGATGTCTGATTTAAATTCATTTTTTAAACTGAAAGTTTTATTTTTTAGTGAGAGAAAATTCTATAGAAAAACGTTAAAAATTTTAAATTAATGCATAGTTATAAACTGACAAGAAAAGAGGAGTGCAAATCTAAAGTGACATTCAAACTTGAGGATAACTGCAATCAATTGCGGAAACAGAATTACTTTCTAGAATTAATCGGGGTTGTCTACGCAAATAACAAAACTTAAACTTTCAATTTCTCATGTTCGCATAAGTGCATATTACTGATTAACTTTGAAGGCAAGTTCGTACTAGGGAAGTTTACTTGACGTAAACCGAAATAATATCGGGCTTATCTCTCCAACTCTTTTTGGAACTGTAGTACTACATTTTCGTCGCACTTGTTTCGAGTATTCTAATGAAGTCCAAGATTGATATGTCAATGGCAAATTTTAATCTTTACAAAGGAAAACCGTTCTCTATTGTAATATATATTTAGGATATGCGATAATTGGTGTCAAAGTTTTGCCTTTGGGTCTAAATTATTGATCTTCTCTTACAACGATAAACCATTTTAAAGTAAAATCTACATGTTTTATGTCCTTGAAATCGGAACACAAAATAAAATAACATTTTTGAAGGTAATCTTACATCAATTGAAATGACCGCGCAAGTTTTCAAAGTAATGAAAAGATATTAATTTAAATAGTAATCCACCAATTGAAATTTCTTTTCATGCCAACCATACTCTATTTTCTGTGACTTTGATATTTTCCTTTTTCCATCTCCATCTCCCTCTCGTTTTTGTTTTTCTATTTGTTATTTGTGTTTGTACTAAATGTTGTTTAAACGTAATGTTTGATCCTATTATTTGTACCCTTTTTTTAATTTCCATAAAGTGATTCGCATTGATATCTGGGGCTAGGAGACAGCCGAAGAGGATAGAGCCTCCGAAAGAGATAAAAGCCTTACAATTAAAGGTAAATCCTGGAAAATTGTGATTAAATACATAGTCTAACAGTAGATTTTTTTTTTTTTTTTAAGGAAGTCTAACAGTAGTTAGTAATTATACATATTTGACTTTATTATAAGATTTGGAGTTCAAATCCTCCATCTTTATTTTTTTTTGAAAAATCAGAAAAAAAAAAAAAAAAAAAAGAAACAACACACAAACACAAATAACAAGCTATTTAAAATTAAAATACCTCTATGTTTTTTTTTTTTTCAAGTAATTGAAAAGTGAAAATTAGAGTTTTTCAAGGTTTAAAAACAGTAAGGGCTTTGTACGTTGTTAATTCAGGAATATTACACATAAATGTGTGCGGAGAAAGGAAAAAAGAGCTTTTTTTTTTTTTTCGGTGATAAAATTTAGTTATATAATCACGTCTATAAAATTCACCCTTAATTTTTTTTTTTTTTTGAAAGTCACCAACCTTGATTTCTAAAACAGGAGAGATTTCTGTCATTTTGTGTGTCGTATTTGACCATAGTTTTTCTTTTGCCACCCAATTTGACTACAATTGTGACAAGAAAACACCTTTTTAAAATTTAAAAAACGATGCGAAAAAGAATTTCTTTTTTTTTTTTTCTTTCTTAAGGGAAGGAAAAGACATTTAATGCTAGGCTTAAAAAAAAAAGACTATTTTCCAATTTCCTAATCCAATTCCAAATCCAAATCCAAGTCAAAAAGAAAAAAGTGAGAAAAATTCAACTGTATCGGAGAAGAACTAAACGGGACTTTAGTTATTCAGCGAAAAAAACAGAAGTATTGTTGACACAACAAAGGGCTCAGGTTTGTTTGGTAAAGGGACGTTTGTCACTCCCCTGAAACGAAACCTAACTTCTTGTCATCCCCACGAGCCACCGAACCCATTGCTTTACGCAATCCAAACACAGTAAACATACACGCATATACATATATATATATATATATATATAGATACACACGCACACACAAATATATAAATTTACATATACAAACGTACCGCAGACACCCCAACAGAGACACAGAGAGAAGGGAGAGAGATTCCTCATTCACCTACCCCCCCTCTCTCTCTCCTCTCTCTCTCTCTCTCTCTAGATTTTGCCTTCCTCGCTGCCGCCGCCGCTTCGGTTGGTTTCCTTTATCACTTCTCGAACTTTCTGACCTGTCTGCAACTTATATTTATTCGTTCAGGTTTTCATTTTTTCCCCCAGATTCTCTTTTGTGAATTATTAAATTAGATCAAAATTAAGCTATTTTTTGGACACCCATTTGTTAAAAATCCAGTATTGGCCTCTCAAAAATCCGGAAAAAGTAATGCTTTTGCGCGTTTAGCCGCTTGATAAACCCTAGAAAAAGCTTTAGCAACCGAGTTCTGGATTAATGGGTAAGAGAGGAGCGATTCAGCCATTCGAGGAAAAGATCAACGACGTCGTTTTCTCCGTCTGTGGTTTGGGGTTTTCTCCGGACCAGAATTTCCATCCCGGCGCCGGCGGCTTATTCGCCAGCGTCGGTCAGGTCGGCGTGAGCGGCTTCGGTGGCGTCTCGCCGAACCCCCGCGATGACGGCGGGCGGTTTAAGCTTCCGTACGCAGACCTCTGCGTGAAGTACGTGGAGGGAATTCGGGCCTTCGGGGCTGCTGGGGAGGAGGAGAAGGTGAAAAAGAGCAAGAAGAAGAATGGGCTTAAGTTGAAGATTAAGGTCGCCAACCCTTCGCTGAGGCGGCTTATAAGCGGGGCGATCGCCGGGGCCGTTTCGCGGACCGCAGTGGCGCCGCTGGAGACCATAAGGACGCACTTAATGGTCGGCAGTAGCGGCCACTCGACGACGGAGGTGTTCCATGAAATTATGAGGACCGATGGGTGGAAGGGATTGTTTAGGGGGAATTTCGTCAATGTGGTTCGGGTTGCGCCGAGCAAGGCCATTGAGGTGATGAATTCGGAGCCTTTCTCATGTTGTTTACATTACTTTGAGGATTATGTTTTTGATGATTTTGGTTAATTGATAAATGCGTGGATAGGTGAACGAATAGGTTTTACTAATCGAGTTTTTGATGTCTTGTTGTTTGCTTACTTTTGTGCCTTATCCTGTTCGCTTTTTCGGTTTTTTCTTAAGCTTGGTGCATTGTGTTTTGTCATTCTGTTTTCTTGATGTCATGTTTGTTTGAATGTGGAACTTCTTTTGTAAGTTGCTTTTGTTTTAATTTCCTTGTTAACTTGTTGCAATTGATAGCTGTAGAAAGACGTGCTTGCTTTCGCATTGTTCAGTTGTCCTCTTTTAGTTTTGCCGTCAAGTTCAACAAAATGAGGTTTGCGATTAAGAAGTGAGGTTGTTAGGGCTATTGTGCTTTTACTTTTGTTGTGAAATCCAAAGTGATGGCCTAGTTTTGCTTTATCTTTGGAGTGTGCATCTGGTAAAGTTCGATTACACTTTGATTATGTTGGAAGAAATTGGTTGGAGCAACTGTGCTTGTAACACCTAAGTTGAACTTTATTCCTTTATTAGATAATTATGTTTGAATAAATTAGACATCTTTAGCATCGTAGGAGAGAATAATTCTACAAGGAATTCTTTCCCTTTCTTTCATTTTCTCTTGTCACCAGGAAATAACTTTCCTAAAGTTTTAATGCGGGAAAGAAAAATTGCAGACAATAGAACTTTTTTCGACATTTAAGTTGTGGGTTACGTAGTTTAACATAAGTACGCAATTTACTATCACAAATTAAAAGCCTTTTTCTATATGTCCCTGGTAACTAAAGCCATCGTGTGCTGTGAATTCAACTTCATGTTTTGGTATCTAAATTATTGTACAATTGTCACTGCAGCTCTTTGCCTACGACACTGTTAACAAGAACCTGTCACCAAAACCTGGTGAACAGCCCAAACTCCCAGTTCCAGCCTCTTTAATTGCCGGGGCCTGTGCTGGAGTTAGCTCAACGTTGTTGACATATCCCCTTGAGTTAGTCAAGACGCGACTAACCATACAGGTAAGTAGAAAAATACTGTGATCTTTTGTTTCTGCATTCGACGGGCATATCATGATTCCGCCATCTACATTATTGTCAATTGTGCAGAGAGGAGTTTATAATGGCCTACTTGACGCATTCGTAAAAATAGTAAGAGAAGAGGGACCTGCAGAACTCTACAGAGGTCTGGCCCCAAGTCTCATTGGAGTAATCCCATATGCAGCAACCAATTACTGTGCTTACGACACATTACGGAAGGCCTACCGGAAGTTTTTCAAGCAAGAGAAGATCGGCAACATAGAAACCCTTCTTATAGGATCAGCAGCCGGTGCTATCTCAAGTAGTGCAACATTCCCACTTGAGGTTGCTCGCAAGCATATGCAAGTTGGGGCCTTAAGTGGACGGCAGGTATACAAGAATGTTCTCCATGCACTTGCAAGCATACTTGAACAAGAAGGGATTCAGGGTTTATATAGGGGGCTTGGTCCGAGTTGCATGAAGTTGGTGCCTGCTGCGGGAATTTCGTTCATGTGCTATGAGGCGTGCAAGCAGATCTTGGTGGAGAACGATGAGGAAGCGTAGACAAGTAATTTTTTTTTTCGAACATAGTAAACCGAAAGTTAACACACATTGTGTTCGTGGAGGCAAAATAGGAGAAAGAAAACCAGAATGCTTTCAGGAATCATTTAATTTTTGCCCTTCTTTTTATTATTTTTATTTATTTTAAGATGCTGGATTTTTTTTTTTTTTTTTTGGCAACTCAGTTCAGGGAGCCTTGTTTTTGAGGTTAGAACTGGTGTTTTTTTGGGAGTTTTTATGCGACCACCGTTTTGTTTATGTTTTTGTTTATTATTATTATTATTTTAAATTTAAGGAGCACCTTTATTTTATTGAATCACAATGTGAATATGCGTCTATACCTTACCAGATAAAGATATATGCCGTGATAAATTTTTTTTTTATTCTCAGGGCGACTTGACTCGGTCAGAAGCAGGAACTTGCCTAACATTGGAACCAACCCCAAACTATTCTCTCGCGGCGTTCATCACAAAAATGCTAACCCACGCTTCGATCACCACCACAAAGATATAAATCTAAAATGAGATTTGTAAGGAAATGGTCTTCTTTTAAGTAGTTTAATAAATGGTCAAAATTTTATAAACCTAGAAAAACCGTCGTTTTTAGTCAATTTGGTAATCAGTCATTGATTTTATTTTTTTTAAGTAAAAATAATTTTGACCATTTTCGTAAATAAAAAATTTCGGCTATACATTTAAATATTTAAAAACTGTTAATTTATCTAATTTTTCCGCAAATATTTTAGAAAATAAACAATAATAACGTTAATCGGGTGCAAATAATACAGGACTCTTTGTCACTTAACGAAGATAGCACTGTAGAACTTCCAACATGATTAAAAATAAATATCATACTATTTCTCCTTTAATTTCTCTTTCAACCTCTTTTTCTTTCCTATCAAACAATCCACTTTCATATTTTATCCACTAAAATCCCTTCACATTTGTTGTGTGTCCCCTTATGAGTGTTGCTATTTAGCATTACCCATAAAATTCACGATCCAATGATGGCAATTGTTAGCTTTGGCATCTGTGCACATCGAATGAATGCGGGGCCTACTTAAACCCAAGCCACAAGCCACATAGGATCTCAACTCTCACGATTCGTTTCAAAAATCATTGCCGGTCCCATTATTCATTTGTTCTCCACGTCTCTTTAATAAAAATATTAACAAGTCAATTAAAAATTTATATTTAATTATAATATCACGTGATATTAATTAAAAAAATATATTAATATTAATTATATACATGTCATATTATAAACTGGAGAAACATGAATGGAACATATATAAGAAAGACATTTGAATTAAATCTATATTTCGGTCTTGTTTTACGTTCGAGTTTGAACTTAAAACTTTCATATCAGTTTTTATTTTTTTCTGAAAAAGATTTTATCTTTTCTGAAAAGTCAACAAAAATTTTCTATTCAAATTTAAAATTTTCAACTCAAACTCATTCACTAAACGGATCTTTTATTTCCTTTTGCTTTTCATCCCTACCAAACATAGGACAAGAGTCTGTTTGGCAGAGAGGAAAACGGAAAGATTCTTCTTGATAGCAGAATTGCTGAGGTTGTTTAGCTCTTTCCTCTTCTTCTTCTCCTTCACACCACCAGTCATCTGGATGAGACTCGGACACGACACTAAAATTATAAACTCGGACGCGACACTAAAATTATAAACAAACATACGCTTCTCCCTTCAAAAGATGTCGTTTTCAGTTTAGATTCAAATTGATAAAATCATACTGATAGTCCGTTTGGTGGAGTAGTTTGAGTTGGGATTTTTAAGTTTCAATAGTAAATTTTTTTAAATTTTCATAAAAGATAAAAAAATTTTTGGAAAAAAGACACTTTTTAGAAAAAAGACAAAAAAAAATTTGAGTTGAATTGTTTGAAATGGCACACCAAACGGGCTGTGAGTTTCCTTTTTCTTCTGTGTCAAAACAAAACCTTTTTCCTTGTAAAGAGTGACTATCAGACTAAAACAACAAGAAATAGCAAATGCAAATGATTCGAGCACAAACTAATCTGAATAAGGAAAAAATCTGTATTCAGTCTAGTTCTGGAACGATAATACATAAAGTTGGCAAAAAAAACAAAACAAAGCATTCTTTTCTTCTCAGACAAGGAACTGGAATAAATAGTTTCTATATATTACTATTACAATTTTATCATCACAATACTGCACAACAACGAAAAATATCCGAGCAGAGTTCACGAAGCCCCCATTTCAACAGGGATCAACTCAATTTCATACACCCGTGGAAGAAGAGACAGCAAAAAAGGAGACAAAAGGTTCTGCCATTTTTCATCTGCCAGAAGACCCAACCCCCTTTCGGCCACAAGGAATGTAACATAACATAAATCCTCTTCATGTCTTGGATACTTTGATTTTTTGTTATATACACACAAAAGGAGAAAGCGAAAGAGATGGTGTTTTCCACCAAAGAAAAACGATGTTCAACGTCCGCTAACAGTTGATGCCACATTGGCCATTTGCAGCTTTTGTGGAGTCAGAGGTGAAGGGATCGATGCGCACCCAGAGCAAGGAAAATATGGAAGCAAGAAGAATGGACCACACGATGACGATTGTGGGGGTACGGTTTTGACGACCCAATAAACCCTTCAGGAATGGGTACAAGTGGGCAATGACCCATATGGCAAAGAAAAGCTTCCCAAATAGTGGACCCCAAGACTGGTAACCGCTGTTTATTGCAAATGAAACACCAGCCACAATGCCCACCAAGTTAACGATAAGAACTGTGGTTGGAGGGATGAGAAGAGATGTCCATTTGAACACGTAAAGCTCGGCAAAGTCCCCATCCTCATCGGATGCCTTGGAAGTGACAGTGAAGTTGGTGTCAATACCAGCAAGCACCTTCAACAAACCTTGGAAGACAGCAAAAAGATGAGCTGACGTTCCACCAATGACCCAGAATTGTTCGTTTCTCCACCAGTCTTCAATACTGACGCCACTCCACCTTAGCTCCAGAATTCCAGTAGCAAAAATAGAGGCGAAAAGCAGTATGAACCACATGCTAGCAAAGTTGCTTATCTGCAAAAAAACAAAATGAAACTCATTTACTTGATTACTCAATCATAAAAATAAAAATAAAAATAATAGAATGCGAACCGATTCTTTAACGACCAATAACAAGTCAGAAAAAGAAAAGATGCAATAGCAAAAAGTATTGATGCAAAGGAAGTCGTTAGTCGTGTCATCGTGCACAAGTGCAGTTCACAAACTGAAGAGCAATCCGCATTATATTAAGCAATTAATCAAGTTAGAACGACATGGTTTGGGGCTGCCATGCATTTTCTACGGAATTTTTGACAATTTGCAAGGACCATATTAAACACTTATCATCACTTCTATTCTGCCCTGCATATCTCTAGCAAAGTAGCCAGAACTTAATCTAACAATTTAGTACCAATAGACACATAATTACTGCTTACCTCAGGAATGATGAATTTTCCTGTGAGAAGGCAAAAGGCAGGAAGCGTACAGTATGCAATCAGAGGGATAGACGTAAGGGGGTACACGATGGTGTTAATGTATGCCAACCTCTCCAAAAGCTTGAGTCTCCCATTGTACCCATACCATATGGGGCAATGCCTGCTGAGCAAAATTTCAATTGATCCCAAGGCCCATCGAAGCACTTGGTTCAAACGATCCGAAAGATTGATGGGAGCAGAACCCTTAAATGCCGGGCGAGGTGGCATACAATAGATTGAAATCCAACCACGAGCATGCATCTTAAACCCAGTTAAAATATCTTCTGTCACAGAACCGTAGATCCATCCAATCTGTTGACCAAAAAAATGCTTATTTGATGTACAATTAGAGATCAGAATGAAACCTCATCTAAGTCAGTCTTATACAAAACAAACCTCTTTGCCCCACTCGGTCTTGTCTTCGTATCCACAGCTAATAACATGGATTGCTTCCTTTAAAAGAGTTGCAGGGTTGGTTGATGGTGGAATCCCTCCCTGTTCCATGAAGGTGGCTGCAATAAAAACAGGTGACTGTCCAAAGCGCTTCTCTAAGCTCTTCTGAGACATAAGAAGTGCCCTCTCGTCATCATAACCTACAGAAGACGAGAATCTAATTAGCATTGTATAGTGGATATGAATCTACACTAATTTCTTTCAATGTTAATTAGCTCACATACAAAATGGTGAATTTGTTATTTGTTGCTTATAATATCTTAAATATCTAACAAGAACTATAACTATAACGAGAAAAAAATTCCATGCGATGAGAGAATTACCATGATACATGGGTAAAACACACTACTGAAATTTAAGGCGGATACAAATTACAACTTCGCAAATGATAAGGTTTTGAAGAGAAGTAACTTTCAAGAAAAACCAACCTTCAACACCCTCCTCAATGTCTTCCATATTGAAAATCGGAATAGTAGACTCGGTTCTTTTAGCTGCTCTCTTCTTGTCAATGTACTTCTTATTGCTACTCTTATCCTTCTTTCTTGTACCACAACAACTCTTGATGATAATATTTGGTTGCAAATCTTCCTCAGTTAAAACTGGATCATAGCCATAAAGAGCTTGCCTGTTGAAACAACAACCAGTTCCCACATAGACTGGACCCTGGATGCCATCCAGCCCTTTCAAGTTGATCTGTAAAATATACAGAAAGACAAATAAGAATGCAGCAGTTTACAACCTCTAAGAATAAAATAGCATAACATAAAAGGAAACGCTGAACGGTATTAGAGATCAATATTGACATACGTCAAAGAAGACAATGTTACGATTTGCATATCGATCGTGCAAGTCAATGCCATCGAAACGCTGGGGGAACTGCACATAGCAGGTCTTCTTCCCTAGAGCTGGGTCCATCATGAAACACATTGCTTCTTTAAGAGCCTTGCTGTTATTGAAGTAGTGATCACAATCCACATTCAGCAGATAGGCACCATTGGTCAGGACAGCTGAGACACGAATCTGTGGAACACAAGGCCCAAGTAAAAAATCAGAACAGTTTTAGCACGTACTTTAAGTTACAGCCTTTCCAGTTCATCAGGCAACGAACCAAATTGTTTAAAACAGTGCTACAGTGAGATGATAGTGTTTGTATTGGTGCATTTACAAGGATAAATCTGTGTACAATAGTTGAAAAACAATTATCAATGAGTGCAACAAACCAAATTGTTTTAAATGGTGATACAGTGAGATGATGGTGTTTGTATTGGTGCATTTACAAAGATAAATCTGTGCACAATAGTTGAAAAACAATTATCAATGAGTGCAATACTAATGCCTGAGAACTCCAATTTAAGATAAATAGTAATGAGAAAAACAAACCAGTGCATTCATTGCTCCGGCTTTCTTGTGATGCTGGAAGCCAGGTCGCTTCTCACGAGAAACATAAACAAGTCGAGGCAGCTCATTTCCATCAGTGTCAAGACCCCCACTATGGCCTAAGAACACCTGTCCTTCGACAGAGACATTTCTGTAAGAACATAAAGCAAAAGGGATGTAGAGTCCTAAAAATACTTGGTACAAGTGGCAATACCTGAATCATTCCTGGATGATCCCTTGGATTATTTCCGGGCCATGGAGTTCCATCCTGCATTGTCCAACCTTCTTCAGGCATCTTTTGTGCTTTTGCAACAAGAGCATTGATCCGCACCTTAAATTCTTCATACTCTCTCTGCAAGGGGAAAAAAACTGTCATACTTGCTTCTTGACCATTCCTCCAAACCAAAGACAAAAACAAAAAGCTACCAATTATCAACAATCATAGAATTTATGCACTATGTAATCAAATGTATTCATTTTTTCTTTCTTTTGATAACTTAAACACATCCACGTTACCTTCATTGCTCTACGCTCTTTCACAAAAGAAGGCTGTATCTTGTCCTTCAAGTAATCTATCTTCTGGGCAAAATAAAACTCAGGGGCCCTAGGTTCAATGTTGTGTTTCTTGCAAAAGGGCACCCATTTTCTAGCAAACTCAGCAGTTTCAGAAAGAGCTTCGAAGGTCAGCATTGCGGAACCATCATCAGATACGTAGCACGAGACTTTGTCAACAGGATAATCCACAGAAAGTATTGATAGCACAGTGTTTGCTGTAATCAGAGGAGGCTCCTTGAGGGGATCCACAGTACTAACAAACACGTCAACAGGAGCCAACTGTGATGGTTCCCCTTCTCGGTCATACCTGCGTAGTAAACAAAGGTTAATGTAGTTCTTGCACTATTCCTTTCATTATTTCAGACCATCCAACCACACACCACTAAAATGAAGTTTACCTACCTCAGTGCAAGCCTGTCCAGATAGGTCTCACGGTTAACGGGATACCATTTTGGAAATTGATCCAGAAGCCAAGACAAAGCAAACCAAATCTCACAGATAACTGATATCAGCCACAATGGGTAAGCATCTTTCACTGGGTGAGTTGCACGGTATTGCAAGAAGAAACCCAGAATAATAAGCCGAAATATGATCACAACACGATATGGAGTAATATGAGATGAAGGAAGAGGCACCACACGACTCAGTGGTTGTCGAGCATCATCAGCCCTGAGTCAGAAAGAATAAATTCATCATAAAAAAATGTGCATTACAAAACTGAAGTACATGAACAATTGGGGAAGAGAATGAAATCAGCAAGGAGAAAGCTTTGCTCCATGTGCTCACATTTGAAGTTCCTCTCCATTTGAACCAGTTCCTTCCATGTCTCCCTTCCCTTCCGGATATCTACTAGTCATCTGCATGATATTTTTATCCTGTTTGAGCTTCCAACCTTCAACCCTTTCTTTCCAGTCAACATTCCCGAGCCCATAAGAATTCAAGTCTTTTGACGGATCCACAATCCTCACCTGAACTGTAATGACAAATATTGTGGTCAACCAAATAGGTCTTACAAAGAGAAGAAGTCTTGCAGAGAATTTTTGTCTGACATGTCAGCTCTTTCAATACCTGGAAGCCGAGGATCAACATAAGGAAGATGTTTGTCCCCAGGACCTAAAGGACCTGATGTAGTTCGCACAGACTGGTTATCTGGGGTAGCACAGGGAATCTCACCAGATACCTACACAATTTGCGTGCACATCCGGTTAAAAAAGAAGGGAGGATACACCAGTCGTGTAAGATTGAAA